>JASDQU010347010.1:0-12368 GCA_032191745.1 Picea mariana
TACTTTGACCTTTTGGGGCTTTTAGATGACATATGAGGATCCTCCAACTTCGTAAGGCCATAACTCTCAAACCATGAGGAGTTATGTGACGTTCCATATACCACCAGAAATGGAATGACATGTACTATCCATATAGAATAGTATTATCTGAAAATATATCATAACTCATATTGGTATCCATCAAACAAACTTGGGTCCATTACCCAAACCTGGGGTCTCCAACTTCTCATGGCCATAACTCTCTAACCGTGAGGAGTTATGTGACGTTCCACATACCACCAAAAATGGAATGAAAAGAACTATCCATCTAGGATAGTTTACCTGACAAATTCATTGTCCTTCATCTCATTATTCCATAATTAAGCATGGGTTCTCTTACTCCGCAAAGCATCTTCCCGTGAGGGCTTTCACCATAAGGGGACCACTTTGGAGTTCATCCATATTTACTTCTTATCAACCATGACAAGACAATAATGAGTCATCTTTACATCAAACAATATTGTGTCCATTATTCAAACCTTTGTGTTGCGGGGATTTCTTCAAGGGTTGACATCAATGACAACCAACCTTACTCAACAAATACTTCTAATAATGTTCGATCTTATTTCAAGTGAGATTTTTTGTATTCATTCTTTCATTTTTTGAGTTTATGAGAGTTCATTCCTCTTGTTGACAGCAGGATTACTCCAAAGGTGGAAAAGAATAAAGGACTATGAAGCATATAAACTTGACATGCTTCGGAAGGTCATTCATTTATCTTGACAATATGTTTAGTTTGATTAGAATTTTTGAATTCATTTTCAATTATGATTAAAGTTATTTTGCATAGTCAATACTTTTGATGAGTTGTAGCTTGGATTGATCTCGTTTATTGTAGTCTTGGTCTTCTTTTTTTTGAGACACCAATTGTATTTGTATGATTTTAAATACCATCCTAGAATTATAAGTCTGAGTCTGGTCCAAATCATTGCATGTGTATGTTAAGAAGAACTTGGTTGTAGCTCAGAAAATTTATCAACAAAAATGATTTCCGGTTTCTTCTCAATTTGAGACTTGTGGTTTGCTAATTTTCAGATGTACGTCTGCTTGTATTTATTCATTTAAAAAGTTCATTTATAAACACTTTATTCTTTTTAATTTTGTTTCATAAAAGCATACTACTTTGATAATAGCATCAAGCCCAAGAACATATTTCTTGAGGCATGATTGATAATTTTGAATGGGTTTTAAATCTAGGGTAACGTTCCCGCTTATCTCATCTAGCCTAATGAGATTTGGAAATTCTTGAATGAGGACATTACCATTCCTCACCTCAACACCTTCACCTTGATCACACTGGGGGTTTTGAATCATGATGTTTCTATTGATTTTGGAATTGGAATTTTCAACTATTGAATGAGTAGATACATCTGAGCCAAGTCATGAAACCCTCAATGAATCTCTTCAAGGCACTGGTCTACAAATTTTTGGGAAGGATCATCAAGAGTACTCTTTTAAAACTTAAAAAAATACACAAAGCACGAATCATACAGTAGATTGCACACTTGTTTGTAGAAGTGTCACTTCTTGGTTTGCAATCCCATACTCAAATGGAATTCTAAGAGTAAAAGTGTTGCAACTAGATTTTCTCTTGTGTTTCCATTAACATGTGTGATGCAGATACTTACCCCGATTTCAGAGATCGAACTAGTTCAAGTCATACCATACATTATCTACAACATGATTTCAAAGAGACAACAATTGAAGGAGTGTTGATAGTAGTTGTTTGATGAAAATTTCCAGTTGGGAAGAGCATTATGACTCAAGAGAAATGATCTCTAACAAATGGCCCATGGTTTGAATCCTTTAAGACACCAATCAAGAAATGGTTTTCAAAGTGCAATACTTAAGGGCAGAATCCTCTAAGACACCAATCAAGAAATGGTTTTCAAAGTGCAATACTTAAGGGCAGAACTAGTGGTCATCATAGCCATAGTCATTTGTTGCCCAAAAGTGAACTTCCACTCAATAGAAAAATATTCAAGCTAGTTGACTCCACCTTTCTATTGAGATCTTGGAAACATAAAGCTAGTAAGATTCAATATTTGTCTTAATTCATCCTAATAGGTATGGTTCCTCACTTATTTGAAGCATTATCTTTTAGTTTAATGTTCCATGTCAGCCCGAAAACAGGCTCTAGTTCTGGTTTATTTTATGATATCTCCACGAACATGCTTTTACGGGAGGAAATTATCTTAGTCAACATAGATTTTAGTCAAATTTGGTAATTGGTTAAACATTTCTGTTTGAAAATGGCTAATAAAGAAATTAACATAATTGGTCACTAGTTTTAATTAGTGATATTTGGTTTTTGCATCAGTGCAAATATCTCTCATTGAATATTTTTCTCACCTAAAGAGCAGGACTCAACTTGAGAGAATGGCTTATGAAAATTTTGCATGATCATGGGACACGTCACCTAGGGACTTTATTCATGAATCTATTTTTGAATTCTATTTTCAAACCTCTACACACAATTTTCTTGAGCCTTTTCATTTCTGAAAATTTTGGGTTGAAATCAATCTTGTGTCTCGAACGGTTTGTCCATGTAGGTAAAAGTGTCTAGTTGGTATCATATGCTTGATTTCAAATTGTGGTGAGATGAGCATGTTACAATGTATAATGAGTTTCAGAACTTGGAGAGATTCAGAGTATGTGTGCAAATTTTGAAACCCCGGGATATTGCAAGGCTATAACAAAGCAATCTGATCAATAACAAACTAAATCTTTTTCCAATCCTTACTTCCTAAAGCACAAGGATACAAAGATGAGTGTATAGTATTCAAAAAATTATATGTGAGATGCAGTTCTCATCCAGTACTAACATCGCATCCCATCTAAACGAAATGATACACATAAAGGATTTCACATGGATTAGTCTTTTCAAGAAGCTGCAAAACCACTTGTTGTGTTAGGATGCATGAACATTCTTAAAGTTGTTGGAAACATTGGCATTCATTATTTATTTTATTATAATCTCCCTACCAATTGCATATATTCAATCATAATTTTCATTTTTCAATTGTAGCGGTTTTTGGGTTGAGTTTGTCTTCTAATTATGATACGACTACTCTCTTTCATTCCTCGTCATATTTTCCCCTGGAGGAAATTCATTCTCTTAATTATATTTGTCTTAAAATTCCTGAATATATTTGATGACATACATATATCTCACCTCCATTTGTCTCATACATGCAGCACCTTTGCACTGGAAACATGCTTGAATCATCTTACATCTCTTTCCTAGCTCATGAGTTGAACTGTAAGGTCTTCTTGAAGATGAATTAGAACTATTTTGGAATATTGTGACAAATTTCATACCATGGCTTGATAGTTTGGTTCATCAACGATCATTCTTTCATGTTGGTTGGTGATCATATCATGTGTAATGGGGAACCATCCACACACTAAGTAGTTGCTCGCGTGACAGGTGAAGTGTCAAAGTTTAAAGCCTGAAAATAAAAGGGGATAAATTTTTTTAGCTAGGTGAAACAAATATATAAAGAAAACATTAATAGTTGGCAGTCATCACCTATTAGGATAAAAAAATTCCATTGCTTTCCCCATCCACTGGATTCTAAGAATGCACTAAATAAATCGAGAAGGAATGGGAAACAAAGCTTGATTAGACTAGGGGACATGCAGATATATTTTTTGAGGCTATGGATGCTCGTTGGCAGTGAAGCAAGGTATGTGATGTCATGGTGACTCCATCAGGTCTATGGACACTCACGGGTTGTGAAGCAACTCCTAAGGGATAATACATATGCACCTGGTGAAAATATTTTTATATCCCAAACCTATATCAGCCCCATGATGAAGATGCCAACATGAATTGTCAATGCAGTTTGAGGAAATAAATCTCACTGTCATTCATCTTATTATTATAGAATATGAGTTCTACTAATTGGAATGCAAGAATCACCAATGAGCCCACAACAATGGAATATTTCAGGTAATTGTTGCACATTTATTCTGAAATTTATGATATTAAAAGTAATGATATGACCCTCTACATTTTTGCTCATAGGTTAGGGAAGACTAGAAGGTATTTTGTCTTCACCCAGTGTGTCACCAAATGTTGTGCCAGCACAACACCCTCCCTAATTTCTTCTATTCACCATTACTCTGAGAGAAGAAATTGGGGCCCCTACTAAAATTTTATACTAGAAAACCTTTTAGTCTCTCTCATGCTAATGATAAATCCCAAGACTATCTTCTTACCCCCCAAACTTTACCATTTCCATCAAATTTCAGGAACACTTTGGCCCTCCAATACACAATATGTTGGTGATTTCCCTCTTTCTCCATCGATACACTGCTTGTTAGCAGTTTTCCCTCTTCTTTCATTGGTATGTCATTAGGAAGATTTGCATCCCTCATTGACAATGGACATATTGACGATGATCTTCCTTTTCTCATCGACATAGACTGTGTCAGTAAGATGTTCACATCTTGAGGCCTCTCCTATTTTCTTCCAAATAATATCATTTTCACTGCACCCTTTAGTCAAGTTCTTTTTATTGCCAACGATTAAGCATTTTGAGTATGATTGGATGACTTATGTTGATTTCTTGTTCATTTTGATTGATGTCATGTCACCGTCACAATTGAATATTATAATAATAATGGCAAGTCTCTTGGTGTCTCTAGCAGCTTTCATTATGTATACCATACTAGCATGCATATTTTTCACCTCTTGATTATATGACTAACCAGGATCATAAAATCGGTGTTTATTCTCAAGTGGGTTAATTGTAACATCAACAAGACATAGGTTGGCTCTAAATTGCATCTCAGAAAATAATTAGTTCTCCCACGGTATCAAGTGCTCCAAATGTCAATTGAGTGTTTTCACGGAATAATATTTCTCAACCACTTATGGCTAACCTCAGTTCCAATGGATAGATTAAGAGCATGTATAGCATGGATTTCACAAGAACTAACGAAACTAAATTCCAATGAACTAGTAGAAAGAACATGGCCCTAAATTTTATTAAAAAGGATTTTTCTCATAATTTTGGGTCACTCATCAAATTGGATTTTTCATCTCCAAAGTAAGCCAATTGTATGTTTTGCGGGATTACGAATCTAATGCCACTGACAAAATCAAAATATGAGATCCAAAAGTGCCAAAATGGTTACCAAGGGATCTTTCATCAAACAACCTTCATTAAACATGAATATGCTCAAATAATTAAATGAATTTGTAAGTCCTCTCTATAGAAACCTCTCCATGTGCTCTCTGCATCACAAAAAATGGCACCTCAATTGGACATTGTATGAGAAAGTTATGTACTTTTGAACTCATAATATGGTTGTGCTAGCAACAACATCTCCCCCTTTATTTATTGACTTCATCTCCAAATTCAGTCAAAGTGAACAAAGAAATAGGGAACCCTTCTTATCTTTATCACTTCTTTCCATTAAAAACACTTAAAAAAAATTGCAAGCTTCAAGCTCTGAATTATTTATTTTCCTTGTTCAAACTTCACCATTAGAATATGTCCTTCACCATTTGATACACACATCTTTGCATTATTGTTGATACATGAAAGCTTTCTAATAATTAATCTTTTTCAAATTATTTCTTCCCTTTGGACTCATAGCAAAGGTAATATTCTTTTTTTCTCTAACAAAGAGGAAGTCGATCTTTTTTTTGCTCTGACAAAGAGGTAGCCAATCTTCTTTTTTGCTCTGACAAAGCGGAAGTCGATCTTCTTTTTTGCTCAAACAAAGAGGAATTCGATCTTCTTTTTTTCTCCAAAAAAGAGGAAGTTGATCTTCTTTTTTTCTCCAACAAAGAGGAAGCCAATCTTTTTTTTTCATCCGGTATTCTCTTTTGCTCCAACAAAGAGGAATTTGATCTTCATTTTTTCTCTGATCTTCTTTTTCACTCCAACAAAGAGAAATCCAATTTTATTTTTTGCTTTGATCTTCTTTTTTTCTCCAAACATAGTGGCAAGTCTCGTAAAATAATAGATCATATGTTGGCCATAAATTTTTACCCCTATACCTCATTTTGCATGGTCCTTATACCATTGGAGAGGTATCGCGGAGCTATACAACTTCTCAATTATAGGTTTTAGGATATTCCTCATTGTTCATCCTATATTTTCAAATTTGCATATGACCAGAGATCAAACTTAGGGAAATAGATCTGCACTTTTCATTCAACTATCAATTAATTCCTTCATGTTTGAATATCTTTTAATTTCTATTTTGAAGCATTATGTATGAGAAACTCATATATCTTGTGTTGAATGGTACCAAGTACCAGCACTGGGAGAAGATCATACTCAACAATCTGGATACGCGGTGTGCGAAGGAAGCAAACTACAGGGAAAAAGTTGTTATACATCAGGATGAGAAGGATCCACTAGTATGCAATGGTTCTTTTGCAAATACAAAGGATGATACACTGGTAGTCACAACAATAGTTGTAACAATAGCAAAGGAGCAACAAAATGGGATCAAGCCTCAGGAATAGAGGTAGGAAAGACCCCCAATGTCTAAATTATTCATCACATTGTATGAGGTAAAATGGGGCCAAATCCCATGATGGCCCACCAGCGCTAAAAGACAAAATTTGAAAGGTAAATGCATATAATGTCTAATATATTAAATCATGAAAATTTATATTGTTATTATTCCCTCATCATGCCTTAGAGGATAAGGACAAAATTTTGTATAGGGAAGTTCAAGAATTGGGAAGGCGAAAATCCAAGAGTCAAGGTGAATCTCAATAAATAATGGGATTGCATTCAATGTAGGGGATTTTTGCTCTTTTGAGCTTTCATGTACTATTGTTGAAACTTTTAATGAGGATAAGCTTGTTTGTCCAAACTATTTTCTAAGGAATTTTGATTCTTGTGTTGCATCTGTGTGGACTATTTTGTTGTGTTTCACTCATCACTTGGGTTGTATAAGAGTTTTCTTCATATATAGACTATTCTTATGTATGTTTGATACATTCTTATTTATTTTCTTCATGGAATATTTGTGTGAATTCGTATACATAGGACTATAAATGATTGTTTAAATGATAGATTGTTATGGGTTTGCAGTTATTTAATTGTATTCTTGTCTTTTCTTTGTGTGAACTATTTCCCAGGTCATTGACAGGAGTATGGTTGGTTCTATGTTTTCTTTCTGGTTACCTTAGTTTCATATGGGAGCATGCATCTTATATTAGTTCCATTTCATTCTTTAGCTTAGAAACCATCATTGATGGACTGAACCACAACCAGTAAACCCCAAACCAGAAATGGTTGTCGGGCCAGAATCCGGATGGGTTCTCTATCCCAAATGGTGTGAATTATAATTGGGACTTCTCATCTAGGTAACCCCTATTGTTTATAAAGGGAATTTTTCCTGTGTCAACACCTATATAAACTTCAATCAAGAGAATCAAACAAATAAATGTATATCAAAGAAAATCAAAGAGAGGGGACAAGATAATTTATGTGGTAAAACCCCAAGGTGGGGAAAATCCACAAAAGCGAGGTCTTTTATTATTAATGAAACTCTCCCAATTACAGATTCTAGATAACATACATGCATGAAGTTCAAATGGGATCCATACAACTCTCAAGCATAATATTGAGCCTCCTTCACCTCTATTTTATAGGTTATAAGGATAGGAGAACATATCGCATGATAAATGTGGGATAAGATTTATAATTTAGTGAGTTAATGAAGAATAGTATGACCAATAGTCTAATAATTCCTCATTGTGTATACAAAATGCTTTATCATAAGGCTTTTACACTTATCATAATGACAAGTTGTTCAATGACAAATGTGGCCACTAGACAATCCTTATACACATGCTAGCATTCCCTCTTAATGGTTTTTTTTGTATCTCTCAGAATCGACAACTAGGGCAGGAGCGTACTCGTGTGACATGGGGTCTATTCCAACCATTTCCACTATAACCTATAATTGTACCCACACTTCCCCACATGTGTCACACTGGACTAGTCGATGTTTGAACTAGCGATGTCGCAAGGAGTTCCTTAACAATGCACTTGATCGTCAATTGATCTACACCCCTAGGGAAACATTCCCTCTTAATTTTGACTAAAGGGATGAAACAAATTTGGAGGAAGATGTCATTATGATTAACCTTCCACCTTGATGGAAACTTCGCACAATTCCCAATAAGTTGTGAAGATGAATAAACTTAACATTTTCATGGACTTGGTGAAGATATATATAGCTTGTTGTTTAGTGGGGCAATACTCCAAGGTAATAACAACATCTATGACAAGGTATTGAATGTAATGGGTATCAAGGTCAATGTATTTGGTTTTGGAGTGGTACACTGGATTACATGCAATTTGAATAACACTTTGATTATTGCATCCAATCTTAGTGGGTGTATTTTGAACCAGTGCAAGATCAACAAGAACATGTTGAATTCAGATAGTGTCTTTAGCTTCCATGTACTCTGCTTCACAAGAATAAATATAAAATGTACTCAACTTCTTACTAGACCAATAAATTGAACCTAAACTAAGTTTAAATACATATCCTATAGTAGAAATTGTATCCATGGCATCTTCTTCCCAATTAGAATTGGTATAACCAATAAGTGAAACAAAGGCCTTTTTCGAATAGAAACACAATAATTGAGAATTCCTTGAATATATCTTAGAATCCTTTTAGCTTATTTCCAATGAATTTAATGAGGGTTTTGCATGAACCTTGAAACCATACTAACATCGAAGGAAATATCAGGCCTTCCATGCATCAACTAAATCAAACTACCAACAAGTTGTCGATAGAGTGTGGCATCAACAAGAGATTGTCCATAATCAACTGCTAATTTGACTCTTAGCTAAGATATTGTTGATGAAGGTTTACCATAAATCATGTGAAACTTGGTAATAAAATCCAAATCATACTTAGGTTGAGAAAGGAATATACCATCACCCATATTCTAGACTTAAAGATCCAAAAAGAAATATAAGAGGCCTAAGTCTATCATTTCAAAATTCTAATTAAAATCATTCTTCAATTCCTTGATTAATAAAATCTTACTTCATGTGAGAATCATATCATCTACATAAAGAACAACTATGAGGACATCATCTTTAAAGAATCAAACATGTATATTTGGATCAAATCGACGTCGCTTGAAACCACTTTTCAAGGAATGAGTATCAATTTTCTCATACCAAGCACTATGTGACTATCTAAGACCATACAAGGAATTGTTCAACTTGCATAACAAACTTGAAGTGTGAGAAGTGAGAAAACCAGGTGGTTGTTTTATATAAGTTTCTTCATGAAGATCGCCATTTAAAAAATCACTCTTGACATCCTTTGGTGAATTTCCCATTGAAAGGATGTTGCAAGAGAAATAATGGTTCTTGTAGCATCTATTTTAACAACTAGAGAACAGGTTTTGGTGTAATCAATATATTATTTCTATATAAATCCTTTGGCTACCAACTAATCTTTATAATTTTCAACCTATCCATCTACGATAAATTTTGGGCTCAATTTTCTTCCTTTTTTCATCAGGAGTATGAGCCCAACACTCACATCCAACTACTTTGAAATTCCCAATATTTGGTCTTCTTTCCACTCCACTTTTCTTCTTGAGTAACTTGAAAAAATGCCTTAGTAGAAACCCTATTCAAAATATGATTTGCACAATAAATTGTTTTTCCCCAAAACATGTTCTTTAGTCCTTTTGAATGCACAAGCTATCCATTTCAACTAAAGTTCTATTTTTCCTTTCAGCAACCCCATTTTGTTGAGGTGTGTAAGGAACAATCCTTTGGTGTTTAATTCCATGTTTAGATAAAATATGCTAAAAATTCATGTTTAGTGCACTCCACATTATCAGTACCAAGAATCTTAATACATTTCCCTAATTCTTTTTCCACTAGGGCTTTAAATTCTTGAAATATAACAAATTCTTCACTTTTATGCTTCAAGAAATATACTTAATTTTTTCTACTATAATCATTAATGAAGGTGATGAAGTAGAGAGAACCTCATAAAGAGGGAGTCTTAAGAGGGCCCAATATGTCACTATGAACCTATTATTGCGCAATTTGTACTTTGATAGAAGAAAAGGTAAATGGAAAGAAAATTGGTGTAACGGGAGACTATCCTATCACTGTCACCTCAATAGGATGTCTCTTTCTATTTAGGGTGGTAGGCCCAAAGGAGACGTCCCCGGTGACCTGGGGTTTTGAGAAGGCAAAGTCAAAATAGCTAGGTAAAGATCCCCTCTCCCAAGTCACCATCGATCAGAAAGTCTAGTTTAATAACCAATGAAGAGAAAATATGTCAGAAGTGTACCTACCTGGAATAAAGCAACAAGAAAACTATATATTTGCAAGTAGACTTGCTAGTTAGCACTTCATAAAACCATGGACTTTCTTAATAAAAGAAATTTGTTGAATATGATGATGTAAACAAAAATTTTATAACAACAATCTTTATAGAGCAATACTTCACATAAAATGTCTTGAAAATAGCTTCAAAATGACTGAGAATCACTAACCATTGAAGTCATAACATTAGCATTTGACAGAAGCACATAAGACAAGGTATAATTCATCCTTTACAATTGCTTTTTTGAGCTTTTAATTCAGCATCTAATGGTTGTAGATTTCTTTAGTAGCAACAGCAGCAATGTTGTTAGTAGGTCAATCTATTCTAGGGTTAGAAAGTGTTAGTAGGTTGCTTGAGGTAAAAGATTTGAGGGTTGGTTTCATCAATCAAAAAAATTTAAGGTCTAAATCAGTGTCTTTTTAGGGCTAATGGAGTCACTTGCAGCAGCAAAACTTGAAGGAAAAAATGATAATGTAGGAGCTAAGGAATAAGAAAGATGAGGATTGAGGTGTTGGTAAGCCAAGGCCTCAATCAACAAGCCTTAGAAGGAAAATGGCCACTAGGAAGTAGGTAACCCTAGGCCCTAGCGGTATTCCTTCTTCTTTAGCTAAATATTGAAATAATTAATGGTTTGATGAAGAAAATGGCACTAGAGTGCTGCAATGGCAGGGCTCTAGTACAATGCTTCAAAGGTAGGGTTTCTAGCACAATCTAGTAGATGAAAAATTGTTAAGACAAGGACAATAACATGTGCTTGTTCTCCTAGGGTTTTACACTAGCAATTTCATAATCTTGGAATAAATGCAAAGTAAATACACCATAAACATTCAAAGAAAAGAAGGATTGAAGAAATTCACTTACATCCACCAAGAATAATCTAGCAATAAGCCTAGTTGAATATTTTCCACTAAGAAAAATGACAAGAAACTTCAAATTAAGCCTCCTCCAAGAGATTCACCTAAACTTTTAGCCAATAAACCCTAAGGAGGGCGCAAATTTCAGACCTCACTTGTGTGAGTCAAAGATGATGAAAAACAAGAGGGATTTTCCCCCTATTTATACAATATTAATGACCAGAATTAGGTCAAAAAGGCGTTACAAATAATATCCAGTTTTTACATTAAATGTCACAATTAAACCCTAAAACATGTTGCTAACATGACGTTGTGCCATTTTAGGGTGACGTTAGGCCATTTTTGGGCAACGTTGGCCTCCTGGAGCAAAACGTTAGGCCTTCTTGGGCCTCAGGAACCTGCCACACGTGCCACTTGGCACATAACTGCCTCTAAAACATCCCAAAATGTTGGATGATGTCATGGGCCTTCCAAGGCCTACATCATGGTGGAAAGGGAAAAACCCCCCTAGGTCCATGCCTGACAGGTTGCCCCTGGTGAAACGTCCTCCTCTCTCTCTAGTGCAATCCTTTGATCTGTCTTTGCCCCCTATTGGGGTCTCAATATCCATCTGGTGGGATTTTATCCCCATGAAGGTCTGAACTAATCATCTCCCCATCTGTACCTGTCCATCAGGTACCTATCCATCAGGTGTGGCCCTGCAACATCAACAGATACGCCCTCCATGGGCTCATAAGTCACAGGGATCATAGAAATTGCAATCACATCTAATCATCAAGTTATTAAACATGTGCATAAAAACCCCTTTACCCGGACAAGTGCTCAAAGATGTTATCCTAATCTGCAAGCCAAGTTTGGAGGGGACGCTAGGACGTCCTATTGGGATAATTCTCATTGGATGCGGGATGTTTCCGGGAGAATTCAAATATAGGCCATGTGAGTGGATGAGGTGGTAAGGGATGTTTGGGCAAGGGGTGCAGTGATAGCAGGGAAATGTATGGCTTACCTGTGGGTGCCTTTGAAGAGGGTGAGATGCACCTTGTCATAGATGAAAATGTTTCCAAGCCCATTCATGCCTTTTATCTTTTATTCTTATTTATTTTTCTTTCAAGAGGCTAG
>JASDQU010347011.1:0-10012 GCA_032191745.1 Picea mariana
TTAATGAGAGTAATGAACTTAATTCAAAACAAACTACCGTTGGATCTCTACAAACAAATTCTAACTTGGTTGACGGCGGAGGTGCGGAGGGAGGTGCATTGTATTGGCAAGATTAAACAGTCCCTTTTGATTTGTGCATGAAACAACAACTAATTCACGATCTGTGGATTAAATAACACTTTAAATGCATCATACCTAACATATCTAAGGGCTAAAATGTCTCATCACATCATGTCTCTTCGGTGTATAGATCGGGGATCGGCTACTATCTTTGTTTATATTTTCATTAATGTGCTCCTGGTAAACACTCCCGACGTTGATGGTATCGGGGATCGGGGAAAGTTTAAGAGCATATCTTCTTGGTGGGTTATCATCTTTGTAAATCTCTGATGCCAAAATCATTTTAGGAGTCAAAGATACCACTATTCTCCTTGTGCGATGCTTACTCTTATCATTTTTATGTCAATGTCGGACGAATCGGTCTATGGCGATATTCTTACTGAAGCTCATTCGCAAAAAGAGAGGGACTTTCATCGGTTGACTCCGATGAAGATCGTTCTTCGGTGATATTGGTTTTCATGAACATTTCTTATCGCACTTATGTCTCCCTGATGTTGAATCCCTTAAGCGTGTCCGGAGACGCTTTGACTATTGATTTATTAAGTAATTGTTAAATTAATCTCCTTTAAAATTAAGGTGATTCTGTATATGTTCAGGAAGACTTTACACAATTCAAACATGAAAACATAAAATATAAGCATGGTCAGGAGTTTTATACTGAAACAGACAGTGCAAAGGATTAAGTGGTACCCAAAAAGTAGAAAATGGACATGGAATTTTTTAGGGTGTGTTGAGTGCAAAACATATGGCGATTCACTGGGCGAAAGCAAAATCTTTGTCTCTTATTTTTTATTTTATTTTTATTGGAAGTATTGTTTTAGGGCTTGGATATTTACTGGGAGGGCATCAGGTTCCCCCCTTAGATTCTGCAACCGATAAGTTTCTGCCCCAATATTCTCAGCCACCTGTAAAGGTCCAAGCCATAGATTCTGAAACTTAGAATGCTTCCCTTTTGGTTCATTTGCTCTGTCCCATTTCAAGACTAAGTCTCCTACTTCAAAGTTCTTTTCTTTATCCTTATGCTTATTGAACATCTTTTCACTACCTATTGGTGAGATAGGAACTTTGACTTAGCCTTTTATCTCTCCTCTTCCAGCATGAGAAGAGTGTTGATTCTTTGTTGTATGGCTGATGAAGGTTCCTCGTTGGAATCTTGGGCTAGTTGAAGAGATGGGAGATAGAGCCCATTTGGGAAGATGGCTTCTTTCCCGTAAACCAAAAAGTATGGGGAATTTCCTATAGCTTCTTTGGGTGTGACCCTATCGGCCCATAGAGCATTATGGAGTAGATTATGCCAATTTATTTAGTTATCTACGACCGCCTTCTTTAATATTATTACCAAGTTTTTATTAGTTGATTATGCCACACCGTTTCCCTGGGGATAATAATTTGTAGAGTACTTAATTATGATTCCTTTGTCCATAGAAAACTCTATCAATAGGGTGGAAGAAAAGTAAAATGCATTATCAAAGACCAGAATAGAAGGAACACCAAACCTCGTGATTAGTTGTTGTTCTATGAATTGGATTACTACCTTCTCATTTACATGAGTCAGAGGAATGGCCTCTGCCCATTTCGTGAAATAGTCAATGGTAGTAAGAATGTACTTGTGCATTTTGAAGAGATAGGTATAATTTCTCTTATAATATCCAACCCCCACTGCTCAAAAGTCCTAGAGACAGTCACAGGTTGGAGTGGGAGTGTTGCTCTCTTCTCCTTTCCAATGCTTATTTGAAAAGTCTTACAGTTTCTAGCGTAAGTATGAGCGTCTTTGAACAAGGTGGGCCAATAATAGTCGGCTCTCATAATCTTATCAGCAGTGGTGTTTCCTGCGAAATGTCCCCCAGCGGGGTCATCATGGACTTCCTTTAGCACTTTGTCTACGTGTTCACGTTCGAGACATCTTAATAGTACTCCATCACAATTGATCTGGAAGAGCACCGAATTTATAAGGCGTTATTGTGCAGATTTTAATATGAGGGCCTCCTTTCTCTAGGGTTGAGATTTTCGGGACATGTCCCATGATGTAGAAGATAAGTTAAATCCTTATACCAAGAATCTTTTCCTGGGGAGATATATGATACTTTGCCACACCATAGTGTCATTTTGTTCTCCCATCTGGAATCTTCATTTACTTGATCCTGGGCTTCGGCTGCAAGCTTGCATAACCCTTTTCCTTTTACTAGTTTGGCAGGTTTTATATCTAGATCAAATTCCTGGACTACTACCATCTAGTTATCTCTTCTTTTCCCCATTTATTGTTGGGTAAACAAGGATCGGATTGTAGGGTGTGGCACAATCACTTTAGTGTGATTCTTGAGGATGTAAGAACTGAAATGATTTACTACCTTATAAACTGTGTAGACCTATTTGTCTATAGCAGGATAATTGAGTTCAGCTCCTTGAAGATTAGTACTCATAAATGACAATGGGGGTTTGTTGTTTTCATCATCCTTCTGAGTCAAAACTGCAGCTAACGATTGGTCGGAGGTGAAATTATAAAGGGAAAAGTATCCATTGAAATTGGGACTTCGCAACACCAGGGCCAGGGATATAGCAGCTTTTATATTGTTGAAGGCGTATTTTCACTCATCATCCCACTTAAATTCAACATCCTTGCAAATCATCTTTTGTAAGGGTTTTATTATTTCTACGAAGTCAGGAGTGAACTTCCTCACAAAATTGATTTGCCCAAAAAAGGATTGCATAAATTTCTTGTTATGGGGTAATGGAAGTTGAGCTATGGCCTTAATCCTTTCCGAGTCTATGTGAATCTCTGCTTGAGATATAATGTGACCTAACATCTTACCTTCCTCAGCACAGAAGATAGTTTTCTTTGGGTTTAAGCATATACCGTATTTCCTACACCTTTTGAAAATATGAGTTAGGTGTTGGATGTGCTCCTCTCTATTCTTTGAATACACTGTTACGTCATCTAGATACACTACCACACATTTATTGATTACTCCCCAGAAATCCATGTCCATGGCCCTTTGGAAGGTCGCTCCTGCGTTAATTAAACTGAAAGGCATGCGTTTATAAGCAAAGGTTCCCCATTTAGTTCGGAAGGTGGTTTTTAAACGATCTTCCTCTAAAACCAAGACTTGGTTGTAACCTGAGAACCCTTATAGTAGAGAGAATATCTTCAAGCCAGACACGGTCTGCAGGAGTTGTTCCATCGGTGGGACTAGATAATTGTCTTTTTCTGAAGCTCTTTTGAAGTTCCTAAAATCTACGCATAGGCGTATTTCTCCCGATTTTTTCCTCATCGAAACAAGATTTTCTACCCAGGCGGAATGCCTAACCTGGAAAACGATCTTGGCATCTAAAAGTTTCTTTAATTCCTAATACATGAGAGGTTTCAAGGATGGGTGATACTTTCATAGCTTCTGTTGGAAAGGTTTCACTTCATTTTTTAACGGGATGGTGTGTTGAATGATGAAGGTATCATATGTTTTCAAATCCCTATAGGACCATGTGAAGACATCATGGTATTGTCTGAATAATTTGAGGTAAGATTTCCTCTCTTCCTTAGATATAATCTTGCTGAGATTCACATTCTCGACCCTGTAGCATCATTTTTACCCTAGGGGGTCATCTCTATAGGATACCAGAGGTAGTCTCGATAAAACAATGTCGCAAATTAATCGCTCATATCGCAAATTTTATCCTCTTCACAATATGGTCAAAAGGTGAACAAAATGACAATGAAACCACTGCAGCTTCGGCCCAATACCTTTCTATCTAGCAGAAGCATATTGTATAAGAGCACAAAAATATTGTGGCATCACCTGCGGGGGTGCCTCCACACTATCCAATCCAACAAAATTACAACAAAGCCCTTCATACTCCTCATATCGCATATTCACCTACAAATTCCTCCCACACTTTGGTATATCATGCATCTAGATCAATTGAATGGATCAAACCCCTCCAGCAGCAGGGTCATAACAACCTTCAATAGGCTAAGCATGACACCTTCTTCAGAAGGAAAGTAGTTCACCAAGGTTCAGATTCGGTAAAATCTTCCCCATATTCCACAAGATCTTGATGCAATGGGGACCATTGTTTCCTAAGGGTGGAAAAATGAGCCAGGAGAAAATTGGTGGCCACCCACATGTTCCATTGGCTCAAAATGTGGGTTTCCACCTTGGTAGTTTTTCAATAGTGTTTCGGGTCCTAAATTTTTGGGTCATTTTGAGGCCCTAAACCACGTTTTTTGGGCTTGTTACAATCACATTATAGGATTTACCCATGGTGTGATGAAAAAATGTGTATTCCTCATATAGACCTTTCCAACGAGCTATTGTGTGCCCCAAACAGAGATTGTATGCAAAAGTTATGCCCGTAGGAAGTTGACGTATCAACTACCCCCATCGGGGCCCGCAAACCTTTTGGTGCTTCATCTTTCAGGATTAGGGTTTTTTATTTTCTTTATGTTAAAAAGGAATTTGGATCCTCATTATAAACATCATCTTCTTGCAAATGAGCATAGCCGTCACATTTCTTCTCAGAGATAAGTTTCCACCATTCTAACGAGTTCATTCTATATTTTTATTATTTCTGTACATTCCTGTCATTAATAAAATTGTGAATTATTGTATCTATGTGTTTCTCGCAATATATTTGTGTATTTTATTATTATATTTTGGCTTTCATTTCATTCTCAAAATAATTTAGATCAAAGGGTGAGACCACAACTCTCGAAAATTTGGCAGCATTTTATTATTTCATTGACAATCAAGGTTTGGAATATGAAGATGTATATATGAGGATCTTTGTTCAGACATTTGAGGGTGAGGTGAGAACATGGTTTAATGGTTCCCCCCCTAATTCCATTAATTCTTGGGATTCTCTAGAAACTGCTTTTCTTAGGCAATGGGGTGAAAATAAAGATCACTTATATTTCTTGACTAAGTTTGGGAATCTTAAAAAGAAACAAAATGAATATATCTCAGATTTCATCAAGAGGTTTAATAAAATTTATAATAAAATTTCTGCAGATGTTAAACCATCACAACCAACAATAAAGGTCACTTTTGCAAGCTCTTTTGATCCCGACTTTTCCTTATTTCTTAGAGAAAGGAGATCCAGTGCCTTAACTAGTATGCAAGATGATGCAGTAGAAATTGAGTCCAACATGATTACATCAGGAAAATCTAGAGTTAGATATGAATCAGGAGAGAGAGAAAGAAGAAAACAAAAAGAACAAGTTGGTACATCTAGTACTAACAAATGTCAGAAGGATAAAATTGAAAAGATGTCAAGAATTATCAAAGATTTATCAAATAAATTTTCTAGGATGGAAACAAAGAGAAGAAGGCCTAACAATAGAAAACAAAATCAGTTTAGAAGGCC
Source organism: Picea mariana (assembly GCA_032191745.1). Classification (NCBI taxonomy): domain Eukaryota; kingdom Viridiplantae; phylum Streptophyta; class Pinopsida; order Pinales; family Pinaceae; genus Picea; species Picea mariana. The sequence goes on from JASDQU010347011.1 coordinate 5,479, forward strand.
TTTTAACCCTCCCCAGGTTCTACAAAGAGAAAGAAGAAATGAATATCAACCTATTCAAGCTCCTATAAAAAATGAAAATTTGGTTGATAACTTTGATAAAGATCAAATTGAGGATATAGATGAGGATATTAAGATGAGGGAAGGTGATCCTTCTGAAATATATGTAACTCGAGATGACTATGAAAAATTTGTAAGATTTAATTCATATTTCAATGAAGATGATAATAATGATCATTATGATTCATCATAACCTCAATAAAGAGCCTTCTCATATGCATTACAAGATGAATTACATAGAAAATATGACCTTATACCAAGAACCAGTGTAAATACAACCAAAACAAATAATCAAGGTCAACCAAAAAAAACACAAAATAAAGACAAAGGGAAAGAAGTCACAACCCCCAAACAAAAATCTGATCTACAAGTTATAAAGAAAACAGATACATAACCAAAAGAAACAGAAAAAATTAGTAGTTCTTTTAATCTGGAACATGAACTTAATAAGATCAAAATCCCTATCCCTTTCTTAGAAATTGCAAAAAATCCATCTTATAGAAAACAAGTGATGAAAATGACTGACTGCTCTGTTGCAGCAACCCAACCAGATACATTAATATTTCAAGATGAAATGCCTACTGTAATATCTGTTACTCGCATTGAGGAAAGAGGAGAATAAGTAGCCCCATTTTATATCTCTTTAACAGTCCATGAACATCTTTTACACAATTTCATGCTAGATTCAGGAGTTTCTCACAATCTAATGCCAAAAATAGTTATGGAGTAGTTAGGATTACAAATCACAAGGCCATATCATGACTTATATTCATTTGATGCAAGAAAAGTTATATGTTTAGGGATGATTAAATATCTGGTAGTTCACTTAGCCCAAATACCTGTAAAAAGTGTTTTGATGGATATAGTGGTGGAAGATGTGCCTGTAAACTATGGGATGATCTTATCTAGATCTTGGGCAAGTAAACTAGGTGGCTCCTTGCAAATGGACATGACTTGTGCCACCATCCTAGTCTCTAGTAGAGAGACCATAAGAATTTATTGGGAAACCAAACTTGCTTACACTGCTAGTGATCCTAAACACCCTAATAATTATCCTATCTACTCAAAAGATCAAGATCTAGGTTGTTTCACTTTATCTGTAAATGATGAACTAGAAAATAGTATAGAAATTGTAAATAGTTATTTGAATGAAAATAAGACTGAAGAGGGAATATGGAAAATGCACTTTGATGGAGCCTCCTCTTGGGAAGGTGAAGGAGCAGGTATTCTACTAATTTCACCTTCTGGCAAATTTTTTCCTTTTTTCTTTTAGATTGTAGTTTGAAAATGATTCAACGAATATAATTTGTGAATATGAAGCTTCAGTGTTAGGTTTAGAAGTTGCCAAGAAAATGAAAATTGTAAATCTTATTATATATGGGGATGCATAACTAATTGTTAAGAAAATAAAGAAAGTTTACCAAGCTAAACATCCTAGGATGAGATCCTATAGAAATTATGCTTGGGACTTAATTAAGATTTTGTTTTTGACATTTAATATTCATGCAATTCCCAGATAAGAAAATAAACAAGTTGATTCTTTAGTTGTAGCAGCAAGTACTTTCAAACCCCCTAAAGTGTTTTATCTTAAATATGAAATTGAAAAATGAAATGCAGACCTTCAATACCTGACAATGTCAAACATTGGCAAGTGTTTGAAGATGACCAATAGATAAAAAAAAAATTTGGAAATGATTGAGGAATTCTCAACAACACATATTGATTAGGAAGATGACTAAAACAATGAACAAATTAATCAAAATAGTCACCGAGACCCTAAATTACAAGATATGATTGCTAATCACAAAACGATGGTGTTAAGAAATAATCAAATTCCAAAGGGATTGGTGCCTCTAGAGAAGTTGTTTGAAAAATATGATATTGTTGTAAAGCTAAGTGTTCATCCTCAAAAGGAAGAAGTAGAAGATCACAATATTGGGACTAAGCAAGAACAAAGATATATCAAACTTTCCAAGTTTCTGCATGTTGAACTGAAGGTCAAGTATATTGATTTATTCAAATAATTTACTAAAGTATTTTCTTGGTCTTATGAAGATCTCAAAACCTATGACACTGGCATTATTCAACATAGAATTCCATTGAAGGTAGGATCTGAATTATTCAGATAGAAATTAAGACATGTAAATCCTATCCTATTCTCAATCATTGAAAAGGAGCTTAAAATGTTATTGGATGCAAAGATTATAGTTCCTTTGAGATATTTTGCTTGGGTTGTAAATTTAGTACCTATTAGGAAAAAGAATGGTGAAATTAGACTCTATGTTGATTTTAGAAACCTCAATAAGTCTTCATTAAAAGATAATTATCCTTTGCCTAAAAGGATCATGTTTTGCAGAAAGTAGTTGGTTCTAATTGAATTTCAATGATTGATGGATTTTCAGGTTATAATCAGATTGTTGTGCATGAGAAAGTCATAGAATTGACTATTTTTACTACACCATGGGGTACATTCATGTATGACAAAATGCCCTTTGGGATAATGAATGCAGGAGCAACATTTCAATGAGCAATGGAAATAACATTTGTGGGAGAAAGGGAAAAAATCGTTGTGATTTATTAAATGATCTTACTGTTTTTTTCTAAATCAGATGAAGACCATTTAAAACATCTTAATCAAACTTTAATTAAATGTAAAAAAATATGGTTTTTCACTAAATCCTAAAAAGTCTCATTTTTCTATGCATGAAGGAAGGTTTCTCAGCCATATTCTATCAAAGGATGGAGTCAAGATTGATCCTCAACGTGTCGAAGAAATTCAGGTTATCAGTTTACCAAGGAACAAGAAAGAGATACAGTCCTTCCTTGAAAAAATTAAGTTTTTAAGAAGATTCATACCTAATTTTGTTGAGGTGGTCAAAGATTTACTTAATATGCTTAAAAAGGATAGTGAGGTTAACTGGTCCCCAAAAGCTAGATACTCATTTGATCAAATCAAGAAAGCTCTGGGAGAAGCACTAGTGTTGGCAAGTCCATATTATTCTAAGAAGTTTCTTATTTTTTCCTTTGCATCTGATAATATTATTGTTGTTATCCTCTAACAAAGGAATGAAAAAAAACAAGAACAACCAATTGCATTTTTCAGTAAAATTTTGAGGGATTCAGAGTTGAAATACAACATAATGGAAAAACAAGCTTATGCATTGGTGAAGGCTCTAAAATATTTTAGAGTCTATGTTATTCACTCCAAAATTACTGCATATGTTCCTAGCAGCACGGTGAAAGAGATTCTAAACTAACTTGACACAGATGGAAAGAGAGTAAAATGGATAGCTAAGATCCAAGAATATGATATGGAAATAAAACCAACAAAGTTGATCAAAGGACAAGGTTTGGAAAAATTGTTAGTTGACTCAAACTGCAGAGTTCTTGGGGTGAATCAGATCACAGATATATCATAACATCCTTTAGTTGTAAATGAAGAAACAAATTTGCAGTAGCCCTCAGTAAAAAATCATGATAAGTTTTCTTCTTCTCCCTGGTGCAAAAACATTGTCTTTTATCTACAAAATATTGCATGTCCATCAGATTTCACCCAAGCAAAGGCTAGATATCTTAAGCTTCAAGAAATTAAGTATTGTAATGTATAATGAATGAAAATATTTATTGGAAATACCCTTTGGGAATTTTTCTTAATTGTATTGTTGAGGATGAAACTGCAGGTATCATAGATGGATTCCATAAAGGCATTTGTGGAGGACACCATGCCTAGAGAGAAACTACGTACAAAATATTGAGAGTTGGCTATTACTGGCCAAGGTTATTTTCTGAGGTAAATGCAAAGGTTAGAGCTTGCAGGGAATGTCAATTTTTTGCAGGAAAACAAAAACTCCCATCATTACTGTAGAAATTTCAATACAAATTAAGTATTTCCTGCGATTATCCTGATCTAACAATTACGCCACTGTTAAATACAGAGTCACTTCTACTATTATTCTTGCGGAAAATTAAACCACGATCACAACCACAATCACAAAGTGAAATATCAAGAACACATAACACAAAAGTTTTCCCGGGAAAGCGTAAATCTAAAAACCCCACTATCATATATTATGTATATCATGAATCATGAAACAATCTCATACAAAACTCTAAGCCAAGAGCTCTCAGTACAATATAATCGTTTCACACTGTCATACACAAATCAGCAAATACATGTGCCAATTCTCCGTGTCAAGACAGCCTGCCTCCTCTGCACAATCTCTGCAATTCGAATTCTCGCAATGATCATTGATGAATTTCCTAGTTTGCACATGCTCATAAGCATATTCACTGCATGTGTGATAAAATCACAACTGATAGCCAAACTGTCCCTTTCACCTGTTATCTCAACTGGGTCTCCACTAGATCTGACATGCATGTAGTTAACCATGGTGAATCTTCAGTTGCATGTGAGTTCACTGATTAGTTGAACTCTCACTAGTGCAAGTTTAGTTACAACTAGTACAATTGATCTTAA
>JASDQU010347012.1:0-12422 GCA_032191745.1 Picea mariana
TTTTGAAGTACTAGCGCCTGTGATTTTTGAGAAAATTGAATCATCTACAGAGTTTTGAATCCAAAATTTAGCTTTATTTTCTCTATTCCTCTAAGTTGCCTGAGCAATTCTCTGCTGGTTTGTCATGGTGGCAAGGTCTGTTGGATCTGGTTCCACATATCCAAGATCCACTCGATCCCAGCACTCTTGCGCTTGCAAGAATGATCTCATTCGAAGAGACCAGAACTCATAGTTCTTTCCAAGAAGAATCGGACTCTGAGTTGGTCCTAAATTGCTAGACGTCGCCATCTTTTAAAGAATTTAACAAAATAGAAAAAAAATTGTTAGAAAATTTCATATTTACCTGTTTCCAGCGTGTAAAACCAGGTCTGCTAATTTCTTGCAGGGACTTCGGAACTCTGCGATTCAAGATTTCGCGATTTTCGACTTCGTGAGTTTTGGCTTCGCGATTCTGACTTCGGGACTTCGTTATACGCTGAAGAGAGCTTAACGGCCTTGGATTGGCCCTTAGTCTCGGTTCAATGTGACCACTGGCCTAAATGTTAAAGCGCTATCGGATTTTCGCGATTTGGGTCATAGCGATGTCTGTGCCGGTTCTTTATCCTCCGAGCGACCACAACGCTATGACCAAGGGATTAACCCAACGTCCTTTTCGCAACTCGCACCTTCGTGAGTTCATGGGTTGAACTCTCGTGCCCTCCTGTTGCGATCTCCCGAGACGCGATAAGTCAACGTCGGGTTGACTCCTCCCTTGACGCTTTTCGCTATTCGCAATCTCGCAGGTTGAAGCGTCGAGCCTTCACGCTCTTATCTTGCGAATTCCCAAGATGCGAGAAATCAACGGAGTGTTGACTCCTTTTTCTAGGCGACGCGTGTATGCCTATCTATCACGTGGGCCCCACCTTATGGCTTTGCCACGTGTTCCCTCGTGCCTCAGCTCTCGACACTTCGCGACTTCTACTGTCGAAAAGAGATCCCTTCAACCTTCGAACCTCCGAATACACAATACGCGATGTGGTTCCTGATCCAACGTTCCTCCCATTCTTTGGATCCAACGGCTGTCCTTACTCCTCGCGATTTTGCAACTTCGCGACTTCGTGAGTTGGGACACCCAACTCTTGGGCTCTCGCTCTGCAAACCTCCGATATCCCGAACTCCGAAGTGCCGAAACTTCTCTTTGGACACTTCAACGGTCCAGATCTTCCTGTGATCTGACGGTCCAGATCCTTTCGAGATTTCGCGATTTGTTATTTCGCGACTTTAGAAGTCTTGTCGCTGAGTTACCCAAACCATGAACGCCGAGATGCCGAAATGAGATGGCGCTTGGATCTGCTGCCACCTGTCCTTTGAGATGGACGGCTCACAATCCTTTCGGGATTTCGCGATTTCGCGTATCGGGGTTTCGAGTGCAGTCTCCTTTGCTCGTCCAGCTCCCAATTCCCGATTTTGCGATAGAGTCAGATCGATGACTCACGGTCTTTCTCAATCCAACGGTCCATAATGAATCGGGATTTCGCGATTCGCGAATTCTTACGGCAGTCTTCTGACCTTTACACCTTGCGAGTCAACGAAATGCTGAGATCTCGCCATGTGTCCTCCTTGATGGACGGTCCTAACGATTTCGTGACTTCGCAAGTCGAAATTTCTCTTTTGCGCTCCAGAGGGCTAATCCTCGTGCACTTTCTCACGGATCCAACGACTGTTGGTCCTCTGCGCGAAATCTAACGGCTGAAATTCTTTCACCTTTTCGGCGCTCTCCTCGTCACTTCTGAACTAGATTTTCGCCTCCGATCTCTTCGCAGGACGGATCTTACGGCTGCGATTTCTCGTTCTTGGCTCCTCTGACGTGTTCTTTGCTGCCTTTGCAAGGATTTTCTCCTGCGGAAGAAAAATTCGTGAATCTTTCAAAGATTTGAAAGAATTTCACGAGTTCTTTGAAGCTTTCTGTTCTCTGCTGCAATCTTTGATGGAGGAGAGATATTTCCCGAAATTCTTTAAACGATTCTGCCTCCTGCAACAATCTTTCACAAATTTAAACGAATTTCTTTGAATTCTTCAAATGTTCCTGCCTCCTGCAGCTCTTCTTCGTGAATCTTTGACGAATTATGAAATTGTTCACGATTCTTTAGAGTTTCTCCTTCTGCAGTCTCTGTTAGCTCGATCTTTTGAGCGTACAGCGCTCTGCTTCCTCGCGTGAGCTTCCTACGAGGATCTTTTGAGAGTATTACGGACAACTCTCCAAGCCTTGTGAAAAGTAAGTGTCGCGTGCTCTCGTGATCTGTGTAAGCTCTGCGCTGTGAGGATCGTGTTGCTCTCCAGCCTGTGTGAAGAGGCTTACTGCTGAAGCTCTGATACCATGATAAATTGTGAAGCAAGAAATGCAGGGAGAAAAAGAATAGAGCAGAAATAATATTTAGTATATTGAGAATGTAAGGAGAAAGTACAATGAGAAGAGTTAATGAAGAAGCTATGTGCAAAGGGAAATAACTGAGCTAAATAGGCTCAAGCAAATCAAGAAAAGAAAGTACAGCTGGCCAGGATAGTTGGTAGTGTACAGTCAGCCTGTTGAGGTTACATTATATTTAACACCTTATACATACAAGTAGGTGAGGGAGGCTAACATAAAATAAGGACATGTGTCCATACAAGTAACTGGAAAGGCAACCCCACATGGAGTGGTCTACAATACAAGGATGCACATGTGTCAAACTAGGGTTTATTCGATCCCCAAAGTGAAATGCCCTCCAAGTCATGATCTTGGGCTCAATGCCCTCTCCTCCAAGATGGTTTGCTCTCCAACGAGATGTTAGTCCAATGTTCCCTCTTCCATGGTGGTCTAGTATTTCAAGTGTCCACATACAAGGTGCTCCTCCTCTAACTTTACGCCACATGCCCTATCATGTGCCTAATGCTACTCTCATGTATGCCAATGTGGTTAGAAAGCTCAAATGCTTCTCCTCAACATATGTGTCCAGGTTCATCACCAACCTCTATGAAGTATGCTCCTCAACCTAAACATCCTCATGTCAAGTGTCCAACCTCCAAGGTGTGTATCTCATGGTCCTAGCATCCAAGGGCTAAGTGCCCAATGCTCCCTTGGTACCTCCCCTGCTCGAGTCATTGAATCCCCCATTGTCTTCACCTAATAGGTTATTCAACATATCAATTAGGTTAACAACCTCCTAGGTAAGGGCACTATTACCCCTTGACATGTAGGGGTAACTAGAGGATATTTTTTGACTTGTGATTTTAATCACAAATCAACAGATGAGCCAAAAGTGTGATCATTGTTATATTCATGTATTGTATTGGGCCATGTTTAGATGATCTATGTAAAGTGTTTAACCTGGGTGGTATCTCAAGAGCTTTTCTGGTTGGTCATGGCTTATCCTTCTAGTACCCATTTTCAAGATAGTCCTTGCTCTTATGGCTTCGTACGACTACCACTTGGTGGCATTAAGTTGGAACCATGTTCGTCATTTATTGCCTGGGTAGGTATGCGAGGGTCTTAAAATGGATCTACTAGGACAAATGATCTAGGGGAGCCTCTGGGTTTTACTCACTCATTTCTATATAAAAATGTTGCTCATGTTATAAAGGTTGTCACACCTATAGAAGCACACTTATTTTATACCTAAGCATGGACCCCTCTCTTATGTATTTGGCACACTTTGGCCTGTGACTCTTGGAGATGATTTTACAGTTGCTCATGCAGTTTCACATTTCTCAAGGCCGTTTAATAGTTCTTGAGGTAGTACACATATCCCAAAGCACTGGTTAGATCATTTGAGGCACTATTGGGCTACTTTTGCATGCATGGGAATCCTCTTGACATGCCATGATGAGGATCCTTGAGCGCTCTCCTCTTTCATCATCTTTTGAGCTATTTTTCACTTAAGGAGAGGGGATGATCCCTTTGTAGGACACATCTACTAGCCGTTTGAGCACATGTGGCTTCATTTTGACCTGGAGGGTCATTCCATCATTTGTGGAGGTCACTTTCATGTTTTAAGGATGTATTCTTACCTTGTAGACCTCTCACTTGGACTTCTGAGCACTTTTAGAGGAGTTGTCCACTTATTTGGGCCTTTTTCACTTCACACGTGTGGGCGTCCCACCATTTGAGGCTAGACTATTAGTTTGTTTTAAGGACATTCATTGGAGGACTTCTTCACCATGTTTTGAGGCTTATACCATGCTTTTGGGAGGGACGTTGAATCTTTTGATCCTAGTCGAAGTCATTTTTTTCTAGGATGACCTCCTCTCTTGGAGGGTTTTATGTACATGCAGCATACTTTACTTGCATATTGACTTAGTCTCCTTTACTTTGTGTATGTTGAGTCATTTTTTGTATTTTTCTAAGCTAGATCTAGGGCAATATTATTTTTATATTGAAAGAAATGTTAGATCCCTTGTCTGTAAAATGGGAAGCACCTGTAGGCTCTCATTGTAATTCATGGCTAGAACATGTGAATACAACTCTTGTCAACTTTTGTGGATATTGCTATGGATGGCTACCTAGAGAAATCTCTTGGAATGATGTCTTGTGGATGATTTACAAATTGATGGATGTTCTTGGATTAATGGTCTTTGGTGAATCGATGTGATGAGTAAGTGGTCTCTTTAAATCTTTGTGGATTTTATTTGTAAATTTTTGCAAATGTGGTTGTGCTTTTCTAGTGTTGGTGGTGCACCTTCTTTCTCTCTTATTGAGGGGTCCCTTCTTCAAATCCATTGGAGGATTGCTAGTGGAGAATCTTCCCTTTGAATCATCTTGAAGCTTGTAAGGCACTAGGAGGATTTGCTAGGGTTTGTAGTGGACAACCCTAACTATCACCCTAGGTTCTCAAGAGGAGCCTTAGTTGACCCCATATGGTCAAACAAATAAGTAGGCTACTCTATTCTTGTCTATTCAATCATAAAATTCAAAATCCAAAAATTTTACATTTTTTTGTTTTAGTGTAAATTTGAGTTTTTGTAGCTTGCATTTAAATTTCTAGCATAGAAACCCTAGATGTCTTGGCTATTTTGCATGTGTTTGACTTGGAAAATCATCTAACTTGTAAAATCTTCTTTGTTGGTTTATATTTCTGCATTTTTAGAGTAGAAAAAATTGGTTTTATTGGTTATGTGCTCTAAAATTTTAGACTTAGCAAGTAGAATTAATCCTAAGTTTATTTGTTGTTTTAGACCTAGAAATTACTCATTAAAAATTTGTTTAAGTGCCTAAAACATATTGTTTTTTATTACTGGTCTATTGCTGCAGTTTATTCATCTTTCAAGTAAGTTATTGAGTTTTCTGAATCTATTGCTGCCCGGTACGTAGAGTGCGACCTTCATTGTTATTGAGTTTTCTGAATCTAGCTTGTAGTTTGATTCTCCTGTTCCCTTGATGGGATATTGATAATCATCTCCAAGAGTCACTTTCTGAGAAAACTTCTTTTCTAAAATACAAGAGAGAGTATTTTTCCTACCCGTCATATGTTTTGATGCACCACTATCAATGAGCCATGTGTCCTCTCCAGGTGATACAGATCCTGAGAGAGCTGAGATCAAGACATGGTCCTTAATCATCTTCATAGGTGGTTCTTCATCTTCGGCTATGTGAGCATGTTGCCTTTTGTGCTTCCTCTTGTATTCTTCTCTTCTGACTGGACAATTATTCGCCTTGTGTCCCATCTTATCACAATGATAGCATTGTATAGATGAGAGATCTCATCCCTTGCATTGTCCTTTCTTCTGAAAATTTCTTGGATGAGATTCTTGGTTGTTGAATTTGTTTGATGGTTGCGGTTCTCTATGGGATTCCCTTTTGAAGTAGGGTTTCTTCCTTCCTCCTTTTGTATGAGTAGCTAGGGATTGATCATCGTCCCTTGCTAGTAGTGCTTCACGGTTGGCTACCCTTGTCTATTCTTGGATGCATTCTTCCCATAGGCTCTCAAACTGTAGTTTCTCCTTTCTGCCACATACTGACTGGATGAAAGCATCCCAAGGTCTTGAGAGACCATTTAGGGCTGTTATTACGAATTCATCTTCGTTGATGGTGTCTCCAATCGCTTTTAACTGTTCTTTTATTTTTGACATTCAGGAGAAATATTCTTGAATCATTTCTCCTTTCTGCATCTTGGTATTCTTCAATTGAGATCTTAGATTCATCTTTCGATTGATGTTCTTTCCTTCATATAGTTTTCTTAGAGCGTCAAACATCTCCTTTGGAGTTTTCTTGGACGATACATACGGGATCAGGTGGTCTTTGATTGAATCTGCAATGATTCTTTGAGCCCTGATTGAGTCCTTCTGATGCTTTGCTTTCTCTACAACATCTTCAGGTTCCTCCACTTCTTCTTTGATAAATTTTGCTAGGTCATTCTCTGCAAGGATCAGACCGATCCTATACTTTCAGGCACGGAAGTTGTCTATGCCTTCTAGATTCTCAACAAGCTTTGTGCTTGCAGACATCTTGTACTTGAGGCTACGAAAATGACAAAAAAATGAAAATGCTTAAAATCAAATTTTGACCTTACTAGGAGGTGCACTTGGTTGAGGCGAGTAGCCTGGTACACTTGGATCTGAGAAAATCCAATTTTTACCTCGTCAAATCTGATCTGCAGATTTCTGGACTGGTGCTTCTAGTACTTCTGGTACTTTTGGTACTTTGTGAAACTAGGGTTTCACTTTGCGGAAGATCCAACCACTGAAAATGTGCGCTCCAGGTGCCAAATTGATCCTTGGGGGAGGGCGCAGCTTTTTAGGTGGTTAGGGAGCTGAAAATATTCACTTTTGCAAAACCCTAATTTTTGGGTACGGTAATAGTGACGTTTTTCCTCTTGCAAATTGTGATTCCTTCAGGTTGGCTCTAATACCATGTTAATGTTTATGCCATTATTATAGTTCTTTGCATTACAATAGATAAGAGCATCATAAGAACAAGATCACTGAGAAATACACATTCACAAGAGACACAGCATTTATCCTGGGAAACCCTCTAGGGGAAGAAAACCCAGCAAAACTTCCTTATCATAAATTGCTAATACAATGTTCAAGATATAACTCAAACCAATACAGATAGTCCTCCCCAAAAGATGCGCCACTCTTCTTCTCCTCTCTCACTGGTAAGTTGCAGCTTGCCTCACAAGAATGAACAAGTGTGTTGTGTGATAAAGTGAGGCACTAGCCTCTCTATATATACAAGATTGGCACGTGTGAAAGGTCTTCTCTGGCAGGGCCGACCTCTCACTCTGGGTGGGTAAACCCACCTTTAATTTAATTCTGTGTCTCAATAATAAATGCTGGGACCGACTTCTTATTCTGCCCATTACAATTGTCCGATGACCAATCCACAAAAAGGGATTTGGTCCTAATAAATTACCGACATGATTAATCCACAATGGGGATTAATCCTATGAATAAAATAACAATAATCATAAGAATGCTCTTCACAGTTACATTATTTCAACAGTCCACACACCTCAACATTGAAGAAATCACTGTGCATAAAGGTGTGTCTCTCTCCAAGAAATCAACCAAGCAATTTGAAACTCGGTATCCAAATGGTGAGTATGCAAGAACAATACAACAATGAAACTTGATTTATACCACAAAACCAAGCTACTTCCTCCTTCCCCTTTGTTAGGGGCTCCAAAAGAAGAATGATCATTTGTGAAACTGAAGGAACATAACCTTGGATCATTGCTTCATGTTGAACTTTGAAATCACTCAAGAACAAGGAAGAAATTAACAATAACCTGTGAAACTACAACATTCTTAAAGTCATCCTCATGGGCCAACATATCTTGGAACCACATCAAGCGTTGTTCGGGACATTCTGCAAAGTTAATGACATCTCCAATATGACCAGGACAAGTGGATTAGATCCATCAAAAGCACAAGATAAAATTTGCATACATCTCAACTCGTCGATCTTGAAATACCAAGCTTAGGGGAAAGATATGAACAATAGATATAGGGTTATCATCAAATAATAAGCATGAGAATCCCTCTCATACACCTCAAAAACTCCAGTGATTGAAGCAACAATATCAACAAGGGAACCTCCCTCTGATTGAGAGAATCCTGAAGTTAGATTATCAACATGGTCAACTCCCTCTTCATGAGAGAATCTAACATCCTTGCCCTTGGTACTCATCACTACTCCCATTGATTGCAAGCTTGGAATCAATCACTAATTTCAGCACCATAAGTTTTGAACCTATCTGCAAGTACAATTGCACAAGATCTCCAATAACTTAGCATCACACTAGCAATCACATCCATTATCATCCTCTCCGTAAATGTATAAGGTGTGCAACCAATACTATCCCTAAGGATAACGCTAGAAGMTCCCTCCATTTGTAAGAATCAATGAAACTAAGCAAGTTTGCCATTCCCGTAAACCCTTGATTCACAACTCGACCAAAGTAGATCAATGAATAATCATTAATATTTATCACAGAGTGAATAAGATCATCCTAGGCTCCAAAAATCAGCAAACAATCCAATGGTCAAGCATGCCTATCTGTTATAGCAAGATTTGCCTCACCCTATGTAGACTTGCACAAAAGGCCTTTTTCCATTTCCCTATGCAGACTTGAAGTCCCTTTTCGCAAATCCCAGAGCTAAAAACATTATTTTTCCACATATATGCACCCTACCTATTGTACAACATGTGTATACGTAGGTTGCACCATTACAGCCCACGCACATCGGGTTTTGTGTCCAAAATTAAAAAAATGGTGTCGAGTTTCCATGTCACATCACGAGATCCATGATCCTTGACCGTCCATATACTGGAAACTTTCCAACTCGGCCCTTCAGTTCCACTTGAAGGCTATAAATGGGCCAAATCCGAGCTATGGGAAAGAGGAGAAGAATTCAACTTTGAGAGCAAAGTTACTCTGGAGAAATTATTCACCTCATATTGAGTCTGCATCCCTTTGTCCTTTTAAGTCGGAACATATTGTTCATCCCCCAAGCTCTTCCCTACTTGATTGAGAACCTCATTGTCTCTCTTATATGAGCTTGCCTTTGGTGGAGGATTGAAGTGGTGGAGGCCCAACTGGAAGCGACTTAGTTTCTCGGTTCCGAACCATGCCAACATGGAAGTTTGTAATTCATTCACTTTTGCTGATTATATTTTAATAGAAATACTCTTTTCTCGTCCAATTAATATCTTGAAAATATTCGAATTGTTATTCCATGGGTGTCTTTGTTATGAATGTTGATGGATTATGCTATTTAATGTGCTAACATTATATATTATCACCATATGCTTGCGTTTCTTGGTTGTTGAGGACAAGTTGCAGGTATATTGCTTTGAGCCAAGTGCTCAATGATGGACTTCATCGAACGTCTAGACGAGGTAGGATTTTTTTTTGTCTTGCTAGCATATTTGTTTATATAACATACCTGAGATTAGAGTTGATTTATGTAGTCATTTCTGTCTGTTGTGGTTTACCCCTAGCCATAGAGAGATTTTCCTCGTAACAGAATTGGCTAGAAAAGGGAGACGGTTTTGTGGCATCTGGCCCCAAGTTCCCTGGAAAGATTGTTGTTGGGGAATCACAGCCCATCCAAGGTTTTGGTAAGCACCATGGCTCTATCCGAGATTGTAAGACCCTCCTCCGGACTGATTCATGAGGGGTTGGTTGGGAACCATTCCAGTATGAATGTTTTGATGAGGGTTGTAAAAACTGCCCCCAGCCGGTGTGGCTCCATGTTGGGGGTTTCCCAAGGTATGAAACTGATCTCCCCCGTGTGAATCCGGAGGATAAAGGTGGATTCATCATGCCCAACGTGTTGGTCGGAATCGGTACAGAGGAGGTGGGTGTAAAGGATGGACCGTAAGCAGTAGCTTGTCCGCCAGGTTGGTTACTCCATCCATAAGCAACATGATTAGATTTGGGGTTAAAAAGAGGAAAACCTCCAACAGTAGGAGTCGTTTGCGGGACATGAGTACCACCAAACGAGAATGGAGTATGTGGAGGAGTTGTGCCCTCGAGTCCAATGCTAGTATTTGTACTAGCCGCTGGAATGGAGGTTGAAAATTGCGATGTTAAATGAGACATACCATAAGACAAAGGACTAGAGGCCATAGAGATGGACTGAACATTATAGCCCAGTGAGTGACAAAGAGACCCAAAAGGGTTCGTGGCTATAGGTTGAGTATTCAGTATAGGACGGGCAGAGGTGATGATAGGCACCTCCGGCACTACAACCATTGTGGTTGAAGGTGTCGAAGGGGTATCGTTAACTATAGTAGGTATGGGATTTGAAGGACTCCCAGTATCTCTCTGACTCGATTCAGTACTCATCCTTGTATGATCACAAGTCTGATAAGTGGAGGTGTGTGTACCATGTTTGATAACTTTATGTCTTTTATAAGGCAAAGACTCAAAATGAGGTGGTAACTATAACAAGTGGCGAGACCTGCGTGGAAGTTGGTCTGGCTCTATGATGACTCAAGACTCGAGAGATAAAACAAATCCTAAGGCCAACTAGTAATCAAAGAGAACACCAAAATAAAATCAAAAGGCCAATATGCACACAAACAAGATAAAGTGGCTGAAAGGGGCCTCTATCCCTAAAGTAGGTACGCCTCGCCCAAGAGGGGCCTGAGACTCCCTGCTAAATATCGGAGGTATCGGAATCAGTTATAAGGGCCCTCGTGGGCTTAACAACCAGTCGGTCAGATCCCCTCGAAGAGGTAATCCTCCATAAAGGCTGTGTGTTGCCCGACTCTTATCTGACCCAGGGTACCTGCAGAATAACCCCTGCAAGTAACCTATGTGGTACCTATGTGAAGAAACTAAGGAACCATGATATAATCGATGCACAGATGAACAGTTGTAAGTCAGGTCCAACTAAGCAAACCTGTCTCCCTTTTTTGGCAAATCCTGTTACGAGGAAAATCTCTCTATGGCTAGGGGTAAACCACAACGGACGAAAATGACTGCATTAATCAACTCTAATCTCAGGTATGCTATATAAACAAATATGCTAGCTGTTGCCGTCCTAATACACACTTGCAAACGTGAGCTAAGTCTGACTCACTTAGTGTGCCCTTGGAGGCACAATGCCTAGGTTCAAAGCCCACGCTGTCACTTTGACTTGAACCTCTTCCGTCTAGGCTCACTCCTAGGGNCTCTTATCTGACCCAGGGTACCTGCAGAATAACCCCTGCAAGTAACCTATGTGGTACCTATGTGAAGAAAGTAAGGAACCATGATATAATCGATGCACAGATGAACAGTTGTAAGTCAGGTCCAACTAAGCAAACCTGTCTCCCTTTTTTGGCAAATCCTGTTACGAGGAAAATCTCTCTATGGCTAGGGGTAAACCACAATGGACGAAAATGACTGCATTAATCAACTCTAATCTCAGGTATGCTATATAAACAAATATGCTAGCTGTTGCCATCCTAATACACACTTGCAAACGTGAGCTAAGTCCGACTCACTTAGTGTGCCCTTGGAGGCACAATGCCTAGGTTCAAAGCCCACGCTGTCACTTTGACTTGAACCTCTTCCATCTAGGCTCACTCCTAGGGAAGCCAAGGGGGGTTGTCCCTAGTTACTAGATAAGTTTTAGAGTTAGGTTCTAGGAGTTGATTTTATTTTCTTAAGGTTAGAGGGGATCTAATCTAGGATGCTAAGGCATAAATGCAAGGTGCAAAGGTTAGCATGTCAAGTAGCCCTTTCCCTAAGTCAACTAAGACTAGTGCCTAAGGTTGGGAAAGGGG
Organism: Picea mariana; assembly: GCA_032191745.1. Classification (NCBI taxonomy): domain Eukaryota; kingdom Viridiplantae; phylum Streptophyta; class Pinopsida; order Pinales; family Pinaceae; genus Picea; species Picea mariana. The sequence continues at coordinate 11,738 of JASDQU010347012.1, forward strand.
TCAACTATATGTTAGGGTGTTTCGTTACAAATGGATTACAAATTACTTACAAAACAATAATCACATCGAATGAATATTAGATACAAGATTTACAAATTAAGAAGGCTAGAATACAACAAACAAGCTAACCACTTTACTTATTTTGTGTTTGTGCAGGATATAAAGGGATCTGTTGACCGCCTATTCAGCTAGGGGGTCAACTCATATGCCATGATAGATGCATCACCAGATGCAATTTTGTTGAAGACAGTATTGGTTCTACTTGGGCATTTGATGCTCCAGCACAAAATTTTGTAAACGAAATTTCCGCACCCCTGCATGGGTTGATAATGTAATAAGTCTGCATGGATCATAGTTAGGTCAGGTACCTTGGGATGTTTTCATTGGGGGAGTTCCTTTCACCGAGGGTTTTTTATCCTCAGGTTGTCAACCGGGCTTTAGGGCCTGGCTGACTTCCCTTGTGTTTTTCCCTCCACACATGCAATAATTCCTCCAAAGTGGTGAACGACGTCCTAATGGTCTCATCCTTTGGTAGCTATTGTTTAGGAATGTTGTAAATGACCATACCAGACAGTGTATAAAGTTTCGCCGAATTTCGTCGAGTCTAGATAGGTTTTTTTTAATTAATTAAATTTTCAATAATTTAATTAATTAATTATTTTTTGAGCTAATATTGTAAAAACTG
>JASDQU010347016.1:0-12367 GCA_032191745.1 Picea mariana
CCCTCTTATGCCACTTTTAAATAATAATACAATTATAGATTTCTTGATGACAAAGAGAGCGGGGTGATACTGGAGGTTAATTGCAATACAGGTAAATAGTTGACCATGTTATTTATTTTCTTTCAAAACTGGAATCTTTATCATGGTTTAGAGATTTTAGATTTCCTTTAAGAAATCATCTAGAGAATGGGGAAGCACTTAAAAGTGATTCCTTAAGAATATGGACAGCGTAAGAAGTTTAAAGATCATCGCAATTCTCAAAGATTTAAACCATATCTATGGTGTAATACTCTAGCAAAGATAATTTTAGGACAAAATGAAAGTGGCAATTGCCTTAAAAATCAATTGTCTAAGCTATATATTAATATCATGACCTCTTTGAACTATTTCAATTCGCTTGAAAAACACAAGTCTTAAAATAAATGCTTCCTTCAACAATAGTTCTTTGATTAGAAATATATTGATTCAAAAAGAAAGATAAGAAGAAAACTCATTTAAAATAATCAAAGAAAACAAAAACACACAAAAAACCAAATCAAATTTTATTAATGGGATTCTAAACCAGAAGTACACAAAATCAAAACAACAAAAGAAAACTTTTCAGGAAATGATTTTGGCCAAAGATAAACTTGAGTTTTTGTATCCACTATCATCTTACTGTAAAATAAATGAAGAACTAAATCATATAAAATATCATGTGCGAGCAAGTTCTTTTCTTAAGATAGTGATGCATAAGATGTTACTTTGACCAAGCATTATTATTAAAAATAAAAGAGACTAAAAATAGAAAAATCCTTATTAAGATGAGTGCAGTCCTACTCGTGGCACTTTGGGTCAGGGTTGAATTGATAGTTCAATTTTATTTATCTCTTTACTTTCCATTTAAAATTTTCATGATGATAGTACATTTTCGAAAAGAAATATTCAATGAAAAGCAAAGAGAAAAATATTTAAAGTGGACTTCCCTGAAAACATTCATATTATGGTTCTCTTGGTGTGCCTGCTTGTGTTCATAAATGCATTATTATACAAAGAAATATTGATAAATAAAACTAAATTAAAACCTACTCTTAAACCTACTCTAAACTACTAAATAGATCAAAACGCTAAGTAAAATCGTATTTCTAGTGCAGCCACAAGAGCATCTTCAATCCTGCATGGCATAGAAAATTGAAAATCAGAATAAAAGAATGTAGTATTTATAGATGAAAAAGAAATATGTCATGCTTACCTCCTATATATTCATTTAAAAACAAAACAAGCACGACCTTACCATTCTTTTGAAACTTCTTGATGTACGAATCCTCCAACCATTCTGCAATCTTGTCGTGTTATGGGTCATAATGAAATGGAAGAGTGTAAGTAACTTTGGAAAACTTGTCATTAGTATAGGGACCTGACATAACCATCAACCAAGGTCGAAGTGCCCCATCCTCCTGTCAATTCTCCAAGTGTTCATCAATTTCTTCACATGAAGGATCTAATAGAATCATGTTATGCTTACTTCCTAGATATTTAGGTAAAGACAAAGCAAGCACAACTTTATCTTTATTATGAAGATTTTTTAGATACAAATCTTCAAGCCATTCTAATATCCTGTCATAAAAATTAAGATGAAAACTATGAATTTGATGAAATGGATATATCAATGGGGAACACATCATAAGAGGATTCATGACATCAATTAGATTATTGGTTTGAACGCTTCCTTTGATGATATTGATCGTTTCAAAATGTGAAGCATAAACATTAAAATTCGAACTAATCAAAAAACGAATATGCAATGTAGAATATTTGATCTCCATAAGGATGAGTGCATTTTCTTTTTCAAAAATAGATCGTGTAAAATCATCTTGCAACATGTCTTTTTTCCATTTGAGTGATGAAGGTGAAAGAGCATCAAATCCAACTTCATAAATGTTATTTTTGGAATTAGTTTCACCAAATTTTGGCATATCTAAAAGATTGGACTGTGATGGAAAATAGTAAGATATTGTGAGTAAAGTATCAAGTCCACCAGAATCTAAGAAGAGATCGGGATATAAAGAGTAAAATGAATCAACAATAAGAACATGAAAATAATATCTTGAGCTACGATATTTAACAATGGTATTCTCAAGACATTCCTCTTCATTTTCCTTAAGACTTTCACTCTGTTTTGGTGATAAATTCTTCAACATAATATGATGATCTAAATTTTCCTCCTGTACGATAAATAATTCAAAACTTTCATGAAAAACATTTGATCTTTCATGTTGATAAGGTACAATTTGTAGATAAGGGTTTAAGGTTTCTTCTTCCAATTGCAGATCTACATCTCTAATCAGTTTCATTGGAATGTTAGAATGCTTAAGATCATTTTCATCACCTAAGTCTTCTTCAATAACCGAATTTAAATACTGATTAGAGCAAGAGTTAGGAGAACAAGGACATTCACCTTGACCCAACATCGAATCTTCTTCCACGATGGTCGAGGACTGAAAATACAATGATTTAGACGAAAAACCAATTTGATTGTCAGTAAGAACATTTTCAATAGATTTTACCTCCCTTTCATGTTCAACATTTTCGAATGGATCCCTCTCATCCTGTGAACACAATTCTTCTTGCAATTGAGTGATAGTATTTGTAACTGCTTCATCATTTGCGATTGAATATGAATGGATGCAAGCATCATAGAGGAGATTTAATACAAATGACATTTCATTAAGATCAAATTTACAAAGAACATGATGGATTCTTGTCGAAAAGCCTTTTGAAGATGAATCACCATTGATTAGCAAAGTCTGAAATTCTTTACATAATTGATTGTAATCATAGATTTCAAAAGCATCTAAAAATTCATCTACAAACTGAAACCAATAAAAAATGTGATATGCTGGAAAAGACTCAAACCAATGTTTAATCCGACCCCTGAAAGTAAAAGAAAACAATCTGCACAAAACCTTTAAATTAGAAATATCATGCTTGATGCATTTACACCAAAACTTGTTAATATGGTCTTTTGCAGATACATTCCCCCCACCATAAAAGGTGAGTTTGGACAAGCGAGAGACTGTCTTGTTGGGAATATCAGATAATGAGAAGTGGAAAGCATGTTCCAACATAGTGATTTGGGGAGCCATGGGAAATTAATTAAATTTGAAAAAAAGACTTCTATAAGGCCATCTTGTCAGTCTAGCCCTCCTTCTAGCGCCATTTGTTGATGGGAGAATTTGACCATCGATCAACTAGAAGAGCGAGTCCAGTCCGAGGTTGTCTAAATAACCCAAGCCGTTTGGTGTAACTCGTTCTGATGGGTTTAATGGCTCAGTTAGCCAATCTAAGAATCCTAAAAGAAACGAATAAAAAAGATAAATACCTAACTAATTACTAAACACACTATATATATGTACATATGTTCAAATGTAACTATAGTAGTTGTATTTAAGCAGAAGATATACAAGTCTCATTTATTTACATGATTTACAAGATGCAAGTTTTAATCGAAACTTACAGAAATCAATGGAAAAATGATTGTTTCTAGGAAGATGATAAAGAAAGCACATAAAAATATTTATTCTTTTTCTTTTATAAATTTAAAGAATCTTGCAAAAAAAGTTAACGAAACGTGAACATGTGGATAGTCAAAGCTGAACCATACATTCTAGTTTCAATGATATGTAAATGACAGAAAAATACAAAGAAGCTATCCTGTCAGTGAATTAGTGAGGTGTATCCAAGCATCTGCATGAGTGGTGAACATTCAACTGCCATGTCCAAGAGAGAAATTTGCAATGAACCTTATGATTGTTCTAAATAAATTCAGAACATGTATTGGCAACTTAGGTTTTAATGACAGAAAAGGAAACAAAAACATATACCCGTGATCTCATAATTATACATGATTACAACAAGATAAATCTGGAAGCAATCTATGCATTTTATCATTCAATTTAAAATTCAAAGATAAATCTCATTATTTAAATCGAAGATATAATCACAACATTTGTATTTTGAGGAGCAAATGATAAATGGTATTTATAATATAAAACTCCTACACATCACAGATCATTTAATCTAAAGATACCAGACCTGCACATGTAACAGGATTAACAAAACATAAATAACAACATTATAAACAAAAGGCTAAAGCCAAAATGCATATATGTCGTTCTATTAAGTTTTTGGAATCACTTGTCTATTATGTAGTCCTGGAAGAAATTGTTTGGATAATAGACTTTAAAGATTGAAAAAATTAATACATAAATAATAATAATTAACCATGTATTGATAAAAAAGACTAAAGCTATTTAAATCAATGCATAATCAATTATTCAAAGAATATGAATATATTATAATGAAAATAAAACCATTTTACTTATAGGACAAAAGTCATTAAGCAAGCTGGAATTCCATATTCTTCTTTGAAAATATTCGTCCATTCTCCCAAAGATTCTAGCCATCCATTACTCCATTTGAAAAGAAATAAAAAGTAAAAAAAAAACAATAATATACAAAAGAGAAAGGATTAAAATCCTCCTCTCCAATTCTTGGCTCCTTTGGCTCTGATCTTTCTCATATATTTATAAAATGAATGAACAGTCTGGGCGTCACTATTAATTTCCGACACCTGAAATTTTCCTCTAAAAGAGACCCAAATATCTCTCAAATCGTGCATTTGTTTGGGAAAATATCTACACGGAAGGTAAATGGGTTCATTTTGGTTCTGGGTTTTCAACCATTTCTTCAAATTCCTCACGGTTTGGCTGAAATCATTTCTGCAAAATCACCTATCTGATCTTGACGCCTTTCCAATTTTGTTTTTGTAAATAAGAAGTATATGTATATTAAGAGCCTACTAAAGCTAAAGTAGAGTAGCAAAATACAGAGATATACCAGCTTCTTTTAATGGACTGCCCCAACAGAGGGGAAACCAGTTCAGTCAGCCCATCCAGATCATATGTCAAATATGTCATAAGTTAAAGTAAAGGACAGTGGTCAAACTGATTATCATCTAAGTCTAAGAGCCTGATAAGACTTGAAAAAAAAAAACTAAGGATCTAGACACCTGGCAGATAGCCAATTCACGTGGCTCGGAGGTCCTCTGTCCAAGGCTCTTCCTCAATATACATTGGTTGGTCTGCCCATTGCCTTTCCCCTTCCTCATCTTGCGCAGTTCCCTCAGTGTTGCTCCCTCGCTCATTCTTCTCCCGTTCCTCTTCTATTGGTCGCTGCGCCCTATTTAGACCTTCACCTGTAGTAGCAACAGGTGTCTCCATTGGAGTAGTTTCGACCGGGTCCGAGGAGAGATCCACATGCATGGAGGAGAGGATTTGGAGAAAGCTCACCACGTTTTCTTCTGTGGCTTGTAATCGAAAATGAAGATCCGCCACCCCCTGCCTGAGTTCAAAGACCAGGTCTTGCAATACCATCAGTTAGTCTATGAAATGCGCTGTGTCGAAGGAGGCAGTGGAATGGTGTCTAGCCCGTTTAGGCTTGCCATGTGTAGGAGGGTCGCAACTCAAGTTGCTCGGAGGCCTAAAGGTTGGCGTGGGGGCAGAGGAATTCACCAGGGGGTCTTGAGAGGGTCGTAAGAGTGATATCGGCGACCAGGGGATTATGGCCAAAGAGTGGAATTGTGCGCTCTACGAAACTGGCGAGGAAGCAGTGGTAAACTCAGACTGAAGACAGGGGGAAGAACAACTGGAGGGCGAGTCAGGAGGCGTGACCGAGGGCTGACGGGGCTTCCAGGGAGAGCCCCTCCTCGGTCTTCCCCTTGGTCGAGTCATTATGGGCGCAATGAGACTGGCAGAGGGGACTAATGGCACCCGGTGCAGGAGAGTGGCATGGACGACATCAACCCAAAGGAGATGAGCAGAATCCAGCCTATGCTGCAAAGGGAGGAGCCCTGCGGACAACAAACGGGGACAAATAACAAACATAATGAGCTGAGCCATTCAAGATTCGTTAAGAGGGAGAGTTGGCTGCGTAAATGCTCCCTTGCAGCATAGTAATGGACAATTAAATACCAGGGAGGGTGGCGACTTGCCGCACGAGCCCATCATGTGGCTCCGTGCCACTGTGGCTTGTGCCCTCTCCCATTCCTTGCCACGAAGACCGCACTAACACCCCATCCGGGGAGACGCCTTTCCAAATTTTATCTATTGTTGCTCATAAAATTATTTGTAGCAATCCAAAATTATTTTTGGATCAATCATCTTGAACGTATTTGGATAATAAAATCAAGCCATGATCAGATTCGTATCAAATATTTGATAATAGAAACTTGTGAAACAAAAAGAAACCTAAATTAATAACCTAAAAGTTGTGAATAAAACAAAATCTAGAAAAATAAAAAAATGAATTTAAACTAACTATAACTTATAAACAAACATTATTTATAATTTGTTTTCAAATATGCTCTAGAAGCTTTAATTTAATGAAGAAAAAATATTAATTTTAGTTTTTTACAAAATCAAACAAATGATAGATAATTCTTTTATTATTATTAGTTTGAAATGAGATGCAAACATAATTTAATTAATTAATATCACCAAATGATTTCATGAAAATGAGAAACCAACCAAGATATTATTTGATAAAGTATTGAAAACATTATTCAAAATAGTCAAACTTGCTAATGAGCAAAACAAATGAACACATAATCATAATTTAAACGAAAGTAAACATTTGATAAAAATTAACGTTTTGTTTAAATTGAGATTTTTATGCTCGTTTCTAACTTTTGATATATACTCTTGTAATGAATGTCTCATACTAAAGTGAATGTCTTAAGTTTGTCTTAAAGCAAGCCAATGAATGGAACTATTTGAAAAGGTTGATTCTGTAGCTCATTATAATTATCAGGATTCGAATGGGGTCCCTTTATATTTTGTAAAAATATAGGGGGAGTTGTTGGAGCCCAACAGAGAGGTGTAGAGAATGTTGGATCTCATTGACCATTAATAAATGTATATTCAATGCACCATTTGGAATCTTGTTAGGGCATGTGGTGTGTAAACAAGGTTTATTGGTTGATCCTGCAAAGATTGTTTTCAATATGAATTTACCACCACCTAAATCTGTGTGCCAATTAAAATATACAGTTGGTCATATAAGGTACTATAGAAAGTTTATAAGGAGCTATGATCATATTACTGCGCTAATGGATAAGTTGTTGAAGAAGGATATCAAATATCAGTGGAATGAAGAATGCTAATAAAGTTTGGACATATTGAAGGAGAAAATGGTGACAACGCCAATTTTTGTGTTTCCAAACTAGTCAAAGGAGTTTCATGTTCATGTGGATGAATCTTCAATAGCACTTGGAGAAATATTAACACAACTAAGAGAAGGTGAAATAGATCAACCAATAGCATTTTCAAGAAAAAAGATGTCAGATTCAAAACATAATTACAATACAACAAAAAGAGAAGGTTTGGCTATGCATTGCATACGTTCAGACATTATTTGTTAGGAAAACATTTTAAGATGTTTACATACCACTCTTCTCTTAGATATTTGCTCAATAAGCCAGTATTGAGGGGAAGGATATGTAGATGGTCACTGTTATTTTAGAAGTTTGATTTTGAAGTAATTGTGAAGCCTAGAAGTATGAATGTGGGTCCAAATCATTTTTCCAGGATAACTAATGGAGAGGAACCAAGAAAATTGGAGGACAATTTCCCAAATGCACAACTCTTTTTCAGTATAGATTGCTGATGAATATTTTGCTAAAATTATTCAATTTTCGTGTACAAGATTTGCCCCAAAGGAACATAATACTGCTCAAAAGAAGAATTTGGTGGTTAGAGTTGTAGACTACCAAATTTTTGCAATAGACTTGTATAAAATAGGGACATATAAAATTCTAAAGAGATGTGCCATGGAGCATGAACGACTTATCATCTTAGTAGAAGCACATGAAAGAATATCTAGATGACATTATGCAGGGAAAATTGTAACTGTGTAGAAGATATTGGATGCATGACTTTGGTGACCAACAATTTTGAAAGATGAAAAGGAGTACTTCCAAAATTGTGATGTCTATCAGAGGGTTGGAAAACCTTCTAGGAGTGATGACATGCCATTGAGACCTCAGGTAACTATGAAATCATTTGAAAAGTGGGAAATAGATTTTGTAGGACCAATCAATCCACCAGCTAGGAGACCAGGAGCAATATTGATCATTACAACAACAAAACATTTGACTAGATGGGCTGAAGAAACATCAATAAAAGATTGCAGCGCAAAGACTGCATCACACTTCATGTTTGAACAAGTGATTACAAGGTTTGGATGCCCTAGAGTTCTGATGAGTGATCATGGAACTCACTTCATCAATAGTACCATCCAGGGAATGGATGAAGAATTTGAGATACATCATTAGAAGAACACTCCATACCATCCTCAGGCTAATGGAGTAGTGGAGGCATTTAACAATATATTGGAGAATTCCTTAGCCGATATTTGCAATGTGAACAGGGATGATTGAGATTTAAATATACCAACAATATTACAGGCTTATAGAATTACATGCAAGAAGCTAACATGGAAGACACCTTTCAGATTGGTGTATGAACATGAAGCAATAGTCCCTTTTGAGTATTTGATACCTAGTATATGCATTACAACCATTACAAACATGATAGAAAGAGGCACACCTCAAGAAATATTATCTCAACTCATGGAATTAGAAGAATACATGATTATAGCTAGTTTCCATCAGGAAGTATAGAAAGAAAAGGACAAATATTGGCATGATAGGAGCATTAAGAAGAAGCACTTCAAGGAAGGAGATATGGTTCTCCTCTATGACAAGAAATATTTACAACACCCAAGAAAATTCAGGATGCATTGGTTAGGTCCTTTTGAGATAAAGTCTGTTACAAATGGAGGTGTTGTGTAGCTATAGGATTTAACATGCAAGGAGTTTCAAGGATTGGTGAATGGTAGTTGACTGAAACTGTATAGGGAAAGTTGACTCTGTAACCTTCAGTACTTGTAGCACAAAATATTAGAGTTGTACATAGTGTATATAGTAGGAGTTAAAAGAAGAAAAAGAAAAGAAAAAATTAGAAAACGAAGAAAAATGAAGAAAAAAATGGAAAAAGAAGAAAAATACATGCAATAGACATGGAGTTGGATGATACAATGCACAATAGACATGAAATGGTATATAAAAATATGATGACACTTTGCACCAGATAAAGGTAACAAGACAGAAAACATGGCGCAACAGGATAGAGAGCAGCAAAAAAAAAGAAAGACGATGACCAAAAAAGTGGAATACGACAGAGCATTTATGACAGGTCTTGTAAAAGCAGAAAACTCGCAAGGTAAGCCTCATTGTGACATTGAGAAAACAAGAAGCTAAGGAGAAAACAATAGTGTGAGAAGGTATTTTCAAAGGATCCATCGATGATTTAGAGTAGTAGTTTCAGGATTTTGCAGTATGGCGCTGTTGAAGGTTGGAATTCCGAGTCAAATGGCAAGGAAGACATAAAGTGATACAAAATACATAGAGAAAGCATCCGTAGAGGTATAAAACCCTATTCAGCTAGAAGGAGTTGTCTATGTGGATGTGATCCCATCACCTATCATTGAACTGGTTGTCCAACCGTTGTTGAAGAGAAAGAACCAGTCACTGAGAAAATGGATGCTAATCCAAGGGCCAAAGAACTGAACCCGACAACATAACAAAAATCTACACAACAGTTGGGTTTGGGAGTGTTGCAGCAAAGGAACGAGGAAGATGATGAGAGAAAAAAATTAGATGAGTCTAGGGCACAGGCCAAATCAATGCAACAACCTGTCACAAAACCCATGTAGTAAACAAAAGAACAAGTACATATGAAATATGTTACAGGTCAACCAGATTTTGATGAAAAGGAAGAAGAAGATGAAAACCAGGAAGCAAATCCATCGACATCAACAATGAAGATAAAGGGAAAACAACTAATACAAATATCACCACACAAACAAAAATAAGTAACATTTAAATTACCATGCATACTAGAAGGAGTCTTGATCCTTCCTAACATATTAGGATGTGTGGAGAAACTAAAGTATTCTGATAACGATGTAACAGATAGGGACAAGTTCCATGAGTTGGCACCAAAGGCATATATGGAGAGCAAAGGAACAAGTTCGTTAGGAGTTCCAATATTAGAACCAAAGCAGTGGATCACAAGGTTTTATAACACAAGGATAGTGAACTTGTTAAAAATCCCTCATTTTGGATAGGGTAAATATGTAAACAAATGTGTCAAATGATTATTGGCATTGGTGCATGGAGGTATTCTATGGATGGACAAACCGATGTCAATAGATGTAGATCTGATTGTATAAATTACAGGTCTGCCAACAAATGTAGAAAAGCCAACTTAGTATTTAGATGATAAGACGAAGGAGAAATCCCTGGAAAAATAAATGAAGAAGACACATGGAACTGAGAGAGGGTCCCAAGGAATTATAAGCAATAGAATCATTGAACCCGCGACAAAATTGGAAACAAAGTTGACGACTTTCAAACTGTTAAGTAAATGTCACAAGGAAGAAGCACTTGCAGAGTTATAGCGGTAGTTGCGCAATGCACAGAAGGGAATTTACTCAGTTGGAGCCCTTACTTACTGAACCTATTTTTGGATGGATACAATGATGCACAAGATTTTAGAACATAGTTCCATTATACATGGCTAATAATATTGATAGCTTTGGTGGGTTGGGGAGAACCCAAATACAATAGATTTTACCCAAGGCTAGGGAATTTCCGCACAACTAAGTATATAACATTGTGGCACACTTTCAACGTAAAAGAAAGGAAGGAAAATTCTAGTATATCTTGTATGTACTTTGATGAGATGTAGGAAAAGGTGGCGGAGACATGGATGATACCAACAAAAGTGGTGGAAGAGCATCAAGGACTCAGGAGTAGCAAATTTTAAGTCCTCCAGACATAATATTTGGATTCAAGAAAAAAGGGACCCCAAGAAGGAATGGTTTCAAATGAGGTATTGTGTGACAAGAAAGGAATTCCAATGGGCCATGAAAGACTGGCCTAATGAATGGAAAGTACTAGTGATTCCCAAGAAGGCACAAAAGGGTAAGCAATAAGTAGAAGTTGGCCCGTCGCAAAAATCAAATAGTCCAACAATAAATACGAGGAAGGTTGCAAAGCATGCCAAGGATATTGAAGGGAGCACGAAAGTAAGAAACCTCAATGTAGGAGAAGGACCACACAGAACTAAGGAATGGAAGAACGCAACAGAAGGATACTAATGGAGGAGCGCAGAAGGATGTTAATGTTCCTACGCAAGATGAACTAGGAGGTGGAGATGTCCCAGACATAGAGATGCCAACTACTACAATGCAAACAAAGAATCTTTCAATGAAGAGGACAATATTACAGTCAGGAGGACAACACAAGAAGATGAAGGTGCACAAGAGTGTCCTTGAATTTACAATCATAGAAGATGATGCAGAGATGGTTGCAGAGAAAGTACAGGACCACATAACAGAGTTGTGGGATGATGCTAAGAGGAAATAAGAGGAGAACATTAAGAAATTGATAGAGGTTAAGGATACATTGGCACAACTGCAACTGAATACAACACAATAGAAGGAACACACACAACCAAAACAAACTGCTCAGGAAACGACAATTCCAATGTAGGAGACGGTCCAGATTATAACATCAGGAGTGAAAATGTTTCTATTACTCAAGATATGTTGCATATGGATGAGGAGATAGAGAAAAAGGCCATGAAATACATAGATCACTTAGACTTGGCAATTCCCAAGGTCCCCAGGAAGGCGTTGTATAAACTACAAGTTAGTGTCGCATAAGAGATTCAATCAAGAGCCTGCGTATTTGCAACATATTTATAATTGGTCACACAAGTAAATGATACACTAAATCTAACAATCAACCGGGTGCAGGTTGAGAGATATGAAGCAAAGAGACGCACTGACGGGATAACACAACACATAGAAGAAGTGTTTAAGACAATTATTGACAGTGTAGAGGAATGAAATATATAAACAGAAGAGAAGATCGAGAAATTAGCTCAGACAATTAAGAACTATAGAAGCCATATCACAAAGTTGATGGCACTCTTACAACCAAGCACTCCACCAGAGTGTAAATTCTAACCTTGTACAATATCTACTGCAAACAGATATTCAGAAAAAGAATAGAAAAGATACAATGGCAAATACAAACATTACATAGATATTTTTCCCCTGGAAACCCAAATCGGGAAAACCAACATATACTATATTATTCATTGTGATACATTGTTTACAATACAATATACATATAGGAGCCAGCTACATCCAAAACCCTCACCCAATGACCTAGATTAGTCCAAAACCCTAATTCCTT
>JASDQU010347020.1:0-12367 GCA_032191745.1 Picea mariana
GAATATGGGAGGGTTGATGAGGTGTCCTATTGGGTAGATCTTGCCTTAGGTCAAGGAGAGTCTCCAAGAGATCCCTCTCTAAGCCATGTAAAGTGGATGAAGTGGTTAGGGTCAAGACTCAATGGGCATAAGGCTCATGACATACAAGGGGTCGTAGTGTCTCATTCATGGGTGCCTTTGTAGAGGGTGTGTGGTACCTTCATCCGCAATGCACTTTTTCCAAGCCCATCAATTGCCTTGTATCTTTCTTTCTTTGTATTTTCTTTCAATAAAGCATGAGGTGAGGCTGAAGGTCACTCCCTTGGCGTGGTGACCAGATGATGGCAATGTCACCCATAAACACTTAGTGGAAATGAGAAGGTTGGCTCATGATGAGACCCCCTTTCTCTCAGCCATGCAACTGAGAGCCATTACCCTGGTTTGGTGACCAGATGATGGCAATGTCATACCACTAGATATTCATGGACGTGATAGGTCAACTCGTGATGAGACCTCCTATCCTTTAACTAACTTTTTAAGCATTCTTTATTATATTGTGGGTCCCTTTTACTCTAAGATAAGCGTTTCACTGCTTTCTTGGGTGATCCCTAGGCGAAGCATCTAGAAGGTTTATACAAGGATTTTATCTTTTACCCAACATCAATCCCTCTGGGCCTTCAACCCCTTCTTCCCATAGAATGAGGGACAACCCCTTCTTGGGTCAATACACCCTAAAATCCCAAGAGATAAGGAAATGGAGGGGAATAATGATGGAAAGTGGTAAGTATGGTCGGGAACGGTACGATGGCTCATTAAGGGAGTTCCTAGTAGCAAACTCATTCCCAAGGAAAACCACTTACTAGGGCACAATGTCAACCACCAAGGTGAAGCAGGGCAAAATGCATAATGTCCAAGCATATATCATGAAATCTAGAGCAATCTAAGATACAACATACTTAATTGGCTTAAATATTGAAATGATGCTCACCATAATACTGACTTGTACCTCATGGAGCAAGGCCCACTGCCTTCCGAAAGCCAGCTGATGTGGTGGATGCCATCTGCAAATCTGTGACCATCTGTGGTGGTGAGTGGGTTTTCCAACTGTGCAAAAGGGTATTGTTGGTCATGTAGTCTCTCGGCACTCCAAATCTGCAACCTGAGGGCCTCGAGACATAATCTCCTTAGTTATCCACAAAATGGGGATAACAGACCACTCCCACCAACCTTGCACAATGTACTGTGGATATTGATGAAGGATACCCTTCTTATCTTCCCTTTAGATGTCCTCTTATTCATTGCACTGGATGACATCATTTTCTTCGAGATAATTAAAGCATCAGTAGATATGTTCACATCTTGGAAGACAATATCTATATTCACCATGCAAATTGCATGCTAGACAGATGTTGTGAGGATTTAGAGGTACTAATCCTTCCTCACAGTGGACAGTTTTTAGGACTAGTGAATTGCATGATTTTCTTATTCTACTTCCTTGGTCCAATGCAACATAGTTGCATAGAAGTAGCAAATGATTGTCGACTTTCCTAATTTCACCCTGATTTCATCAAATTTTCAATTTTTTTTTTCCTCAGAATCAAATTTTCAAATATTATCCATCATTTCATACAAAAAACCAGATCTGCATGACAAATATCTTTGAAAACTTCCAATGGCACTAAAAACCATACCTAAGAAAAATAACTCGTTAGAAAATTTGAAATTCTGAGATTTTCAAATATTATCCTGCATTTCATGCAAAAAACTAGACCTGCAAGACAAATATCTTTGAAAACTTCCAATGGGACTAAATGTCATACCTATGAGAATTAACTCGTTAGATGAGAGTATTGCCTAAAACTTTTGACCCTATCAAGAAATTAAGTTTTTAAATATTACTAGCTAGTTTTATGGCCATTTAGAGTCTAGAGTCTAGACAGAAGTCTTTTATGTGTTTTCTTGTTTACTTTTCTTTCTTTATTGGGCAAACGCATTTTTTATACTCACTAGTATTTCACATTTAACATGCTTTAATGCTATACTCGTTAGTATTTCACATTTAACATGCTTTAATGCATATTATATCAGCCAATGTTTTTGATAGTGTTTCTTTCGCTGGTGGTAACTATGGTCTATTTTTTTTTGTATTTGGTGGAATTGGCAACTAGGGCGGGCTTGTACTCGCGTGACATAGGGTCGATTCCGATCGCTAGGTAACTATGGTCTAATGGAATACTACTATTCTTCCAAAATGGAAAACATTTTATCTTTACAAACACTCATCATACCATTCATCACAAAGTCCCGCACCTACTCATGCCTACCCCCAATCCAATTTGATTTCTTTGCCTTCACCATGCTCAATTAAACCCAATTAAACCCCTCATATCCTCTATACCAACCTGCTAAGACATGTATAACCAACCACTAATCCAGCTCTGCATGAGTTCATCCCTCTACCCTCATTAGAAAATTTGACAATAATATCAATTTGCTTATAAAATTTCTTGATACATAATTTAACTTAGGTGAGGGTATTGCCTAAAACTTTTGACTGTAATAAAAAATGAAGTTTTTTAGTATTACTAGCTAGTTTTATGGCCATTTAGACAAGTATTTTATGAGTTTGCTTGTTTGATTTTTTTTCTTTTATGGGCAAATGTATTTTTTATACTTCTTAGTATATCACACTCACATGTTTTAATCAACGTTTTAAAACTCGAACTCGGACTCGAACTTGGAATCAGTGAAGGGTCAACTCAAACTCCAACTTGGACTTGGATTGACTTGGAATGATCTGATTTCAATGAAAAAAATATATTTTGAAGATTCCACACCATTAGAGAAAAAATATGCAAACTCTACTCATATGTATATGTGAGGGTGAATATCAAATTGGCACCAAGTGCAATACATATTAGAAACAAAATACATAATCAATGAGGCTCTGAATGGCCTCTAGAGTCCAAAAAACATGCTACAAGCTACTGGCCTACTACTACTACTACCAATAACAATCTATTTTTAAGGTCACGGCCAAGCCACACCAAATTGGTGTATGAGACCCCCTTGTTTATGGGACAAGGGACCCCCTCCGCCCAACGATTTGACTGGTAAAGTCTACGTAGGTATACATACCCTACTCCCCTCTGGATTTGAACTTGTAACCTCTTAGGAGGAAACACATGTTCTTAACCATTACGCCCACTCAGGTTGTACATAGTACAAATCATTGATCAACATGAACAATCATCAAACTCATCACCATTGCTAGAAATAGGATCCTTGACAAGAGCTGCAAAATCATCCTCACCCTCAGAGTCTTTGGAATTATCGGACTCCTCAAGGACATATGTAATTGTAGTAGTAGTACTAGCAAAAGCACGAGCTAGCTAAGTTGCATGGCTGGTGCTTGCATGTGCCATGCCAGGTGCTATATTGTTGCTTACTCCAGCTCCTACTAGTGGATCTGGATCCAAACCAATCCCCCCCAACTCCAAGTCAAATTTTGTTGGGTGAGACTCCTCTACCCATTCTAAGGTTGGATCAATATCATCCAACACAACAGGATCTATATCAGGTCTTCTATTCAACAACTGGTTGCACCTTAGCCATAGGTTGTACCGCATGAAGACGAGATCATTTAACCATTTTTGTTCCAAATCATTGCTCTTCTTCGTGTGAATCCACTCAAAGATAGACCAAGTGCGCTCACACCCAGAAGTACTGCAAGTTTGGCTCAGGACCCGAACTGCAAACTTTTGCAACTTAGGACATTGGCTACCAAATGACTCCCACCAATGTGCTGCAAAGACAAAGTTAGTTCAACAAATTAGATTGTGACTTTGGTTAAAATATCAAGTATTTAAAGTTTAAACAACTAAACTTAAAAAGACTTTGGAATTGCTTACCTAGTTGGCTCACATCTCTTGCTACTTCGCTAGGTGTTTTCTTAAGGTATGTGTGGCTCTAGTGAAAGCAATGATCTGTTGATTTAATTCTAGTTGGTTTGTCTCATCAAGGACCATGCACTTGAAGCACTCGTACAATTCATCTTTGACCTCCTCAGTTTGATCTTCTTCTAACTGAGGTCTGTAAAGATACCTTGGGTTCAAGAAATACCTAGCTACATGTATAGGGCGATGAAGTTAATTGTTCCATCTGTTATAAATGATCTCCCAGATAGGCCCATACTTAGCTACTTTATCCTTGTAGGTTGTCCTTATCTGCTCCTTTGCTTGATCCATAGCCTCATAGATGTAACCCATGGCCAAATTTTCGCCATCCACCAACTACAACACCTTAACAAGGGGCTCGCCAATTTTCACAACCTCTACTACTTTTTTCCAAAAGTGTTCTCAAAAGCTTTCTTTTGGTGTCTTTTCCATCTTATTTGTGAACCCACTAGGATCCATTCTATTCATCACTTGAATTTTTTTTTCAATTTATGTGCTTGGGAAAGGAGAGATTGCAACGTGAGGAAGTGAGTTGCAAATCTCGTGATGGTAGGCCTAACAAGGTCCCTGACCCAGATGTTTTTTCTCATTAGGTTCAATACCAATGAGTGGTTGTAGATGTATTTTGTGATGCACTTGGCATGCTTTACAATGTTCTTGATCCAATCATGTTTGACTATGTTCTCAAGCATGAGGTCTATGCAATGTGCAACATTTGGGGTCCAAATTATGGTCTTCTATTTGGACTCTATAATCTTACCAGCAAGAACATAGTTAGAGGCATTACTATGATGATCTGAACAACATTTGCCTCCCCCACTCACATAACAATCCATCCAAAAGTTGAAATAACAAGTTTGAATTTTTTACCTTATCAGATGCATCAACAAATTTCAAAAACATGGTTCCGCGAGGACAAGAGACAGGAAAATTTATGATTGTACATTTTTTTCCATTAGTCCATCCATCTGACATGATGGTACAACCTATTTTGGCCCATGAATCTCCAAAATCCTTCAAGTATTCCTCTATGGACGAAACCTCTTTTTGCAAAAAGGATCCCCTCAAGTCATGCATACTAGGGCCTTTGAACCCCTTTCCTGCAACAAAAACAAAATTCCACATAGGTTGGTAATAAGGAGAGTCGACAACATGGAAGAGGATATCTGCATCATACCACCATCTAGCTATGATCCGGATTGGATCATTATATTATTTGTCATCTATCTCAGTTCTTTATGGGTGGAAAATTTGGAGTAATTAGCTTGTAGGGCCATTTCAACGATGGTCCAAATTTGGAAATTTGGGTCCAGAAAACTGTCTGAAATCTTCTGAAGCCATTTTGAGGCATCAAACGACACTTTTTTTGTCCAAACCTTATTATGGAGGAAGTTTTTATATTCTACACATCGATACCTTTCCAACGGTGCAAGAATCGCCTCAATCGGAGTTTGTATGCGAAAGTTATGCCTCTCGCAAGTTGACCTACCGTATTGATCACCATGGTGCGAGTGGATGCCACGTCAGCCTCCATTATTTAGACATGTGGAGCTAGCCACGTAGTGGATTTTCTAAGAACATTCTAGAAGGTCCAAAACCTTATCACAATTGAGGGTTGAGGAAGTAAAAAACCTACCCCTAGATGGCTATCGGGCTATGTTAAATACCAAGCTGCTAGGAGGAGAAGGGGGGCCATTCTATGCTATTGTATTTTGTTCCATAGCTGAGCAAAATAACTAGGAGTGGGAAATTAGAGAACATAGCAGAGGGGGTTAATTTTCTATAGCAGCCTGATAGGCCACAAGTCTTAGGTAACTTCATAAAGAGTGTCTTCTCTTTTGTACTTGCATTATTTCCATACCATAGAAAAGAGAGCAGAGCAGCCTCACCTTCTAGCTGGATTTTCTCTCGTAAGGGTTTCCCAGAGCAAATCTTTGTGTTATTTTGTGGATGGTGTGTGATTGCATTTTATTGTTCTCTATTTTCCGTATTTTATCTATTTCATGCATAAGCAGAATAATCTGTAACTAAAGATTCTGGAATCTAAAGGAATTTAACCTTCATAATGCAAATTTCAATATTATTTATCAGATTTGTTGTGACGAACTGTTCGAGTGGAATATCCACGACAGTTTACGGATCATATTGGTATCAGAGTAGGTTCAGTTTTGGGTATTTGTGGGAAGTTGCAGGATCCAGGAATCAACTTAAAGAGAAGTCGCAGAAACCCTAGCCATGGCAGACGAGTCTATTCATAACAACCTTCGAGATCCAACAAAAGAGAGATTTGAGAGGTTGGAAGCGCAAGTCGCCCACATCAATCGCAATATGAACCTCCTCATGACGGCTCTAGCAAGTAAGCTCGGACCATTCGGAGATCAAAGGGGATCAATATATCTACAACTTGATCATCTGTAGGGCAATAATGCACCTCGAGAACACGATCCTAAAGAAGCTCTATCATGAAGTGCATCTGTAGCTCAATGTGTTTGTTGCGCCAATGTTGTTTGGTGAGTTAAATGACACTCTAATTATCGCACCAAAGTGTGGTTGAATGTTGGTGGTGGAATACAAACTCTAAAAGGACTTGTCAAAGCCAAAAGAATTCTTGACTTGCACTAACCGCTACTCGATACTCTTCTTTTGTTGCAAAAAGAGCAAGGGCACGTTGCTTCTTGCAAGCCCAAGTGACAGATCCAAAACTGAGATTGAAAACATAACTTGCAGTAGATTTCTAGTTATTAAGGTCACCAGTTTAATTGGAATTAGTGAAACCAACCAACAAAGGAATCCCCCTTGAATTGTAATGTATCCCAAATTGAACTATACCCTGGATATACTGAAGTATCCCTTTTTCTTCTTTCCAATGGATCTCATGGGGTGTTTGCATATATTGAGCAACAAGACCAACAACAAAGGAACTATCAAGACGGGTATGAGTCAAATACAAAAGATTACCAACTAACTAATGGTACAAAGTGGCATCTACTTCAGTTGTAGTACAGGTGGCAACAAGTTTGACTCCAAACTGGAAAGGAGATGGGGTTGGTTTACAATCTTCCATGTGAAAGTGACGAAGAAGTTCACATGCATACTTAAACTAGGAAAAGGAAATTCCTTCTTTGGTTTGCAAGACTTGGAGGCCAAGAAAATAATGCAAATGTCCTAAGTCTATCATTTCAAATTTCTTCTTAAGGTCAAATTTCACATGCGTTAAGAATTTGGGGTCACTATTAATAAGCATAAGGCCATCCACATAAAGATCAAGTATTATGAGATGGTCACCTATTTTCTTGGTATAGACATTGGGATCAGAATGACATCTTGAAAAGCCGATGTAAAAAAGAAAGCTATCCATTTTCGCTTACCAAGCCCAAGGAGTTTGCTTAAGGCCATAGAGTGATTTCTTAAGGAAGCAAACAACACTAGAGTCATTCTGAATATAGCCAAGAGGTTGTTCCATGTAAATTTCTACATACAAATCCCCATGCAAGAAGGCAGATTTAACATCCATCTGATGGACTTCCCATTTATATGAAGCAACAAGGGGTAGAACAATGCATCGAGGTCTCCTAACAGAACTGGAAGGAGCCAATGGCCCCTCCTCACCTAAAGGTTGTTGCCCCAGGCTCGGCCTTAGGAGCTTCCTGCTCCTCATCCTCTGTCACCGAAATAGGATCATGAGACTTCCTAGAAGTAAAGCCCTCGAACTTTACATCCCTGGTTATGACTATCTTCCTCTGCTCTGGAATGAAGACCCTGTAGGCCTTTGAAGTCTCATTTTATCCCACAAACAAACCCTTCTTGCTGGAGAGCTCCAACTTGGTCCTCTTCTCTACCGATACATGAATATAAACTAGACAACCAAAAATGTGAAAATGACTCATCTTTGATTTCACACCAGTGAATGCCTCCTCTGGTGTCTTATCCTCTAGGATCCTGTGCGGACACCTGTTCTGGATGTAGATTGTTGTGTTGCATGCTTCTGCCCAAAGAAACATCGGTAAGTCCTGCCTTAATAGCCCTTAAAATGGATCGATTCTTCCACCCTGCAACTCCATTTTGTTGTGGGTTGTACGGAACAGTCAACTCCCTCTTGATATGTGCCTCCTTGTAGAAACCCTCAAACTCCTTGGAGGTATACTCACCCCCATTGTTTGATCTCAAAACCTTGATCTTCTTCCTTGTCTGATTCTCAACAAGAGCTTTGAACTCCTGAAACTTGCCAAAAGACTTCATCCTTGGTCTTTAGGAAGTAGATCCAAGTTTCACGACATAAGTCATCAATGAAAGAAACATGGTACATGATTCCTATGATTGATGTTAATAACATCAATCCACAAACATCTAAATGTGCTAGATCTAGCATTGCCTTAGACATGTGCTCATTGTTTGGGAATGTAGCCTTGGCATGCTTGCCAAGCGTGCGCCCTCTGCATACACCCTACTGCTCAATACCCTAATTTGGAAGACCTATGACTATCTCCCTCGAAATAGGCAACACCTTGTGATGCATGTGCCCCATCCTCTTGTGCCACAACTCGCACAAGTTGTTTGTGTTATGAATTAGGGCTCGAACAGGTTCACCCTGCAACTTGTACAAATTGCCTTCCCTAACCCCAATCACATGTGCTGCTTCTGTGCTATATTCCCTCGGCCTAATGAGAACCTGTTGGTTCTTGAACTCTACTACATAACCCTTATCCTCCATGACTGAAACTGAAAGCAAGTTTTTCCCGAGTCCTAGAACAAACAAAACATCATCAAAGTATAAAGAGTTACTTGACTGGAGTCGGAAGGGAATGGTACCAACTCCTACTACTGGGTACTTGGCATCATCACCAAGTTCAACCCAAACTCCTAAGTCCTGCTCTGTTAGACTTGAAAATAACTCTTGCGCTAATTTCATATGCCTATATGCTCCATTGTCCACATACCAAGCATTCCTCGGGATAGTATTCGTAGAAATGCAAGATACCATCAAGTAATACTTCTCGAACTTGGAGGCAAACTCGCTCATTTGAGTTTCAGTTGAGGCTGCTACCTGATTCTGTTGTTGCTTCCCTTTACCTTTCTTCTTGTCCAGACACTGTGATGCATAATTCCCTTGCTTATGACATATGAAGCACTTGATTTTACTCAAGTCCTTCTTCCCTGTCTATGAGGCTAAATCCTCACTCTTTCCCTTACCCTTATTGGGTCCTTTACCTTCGCCCTTCTTGGTTTGACCAATTAGGGCATGGTCACTGTCACCTCCTTGTCCGCTACCCTTTGACTCCATCCGATTTTCCTCCCGGATACAGTCATCCCACAGTCTTTCCCAGGAGGGAAGGTTTTCCCGAGCACAAATTCCCTGGACAAATGTTTCTCATTGAGGTGAGAACCCATTTAGTGCCCTATTTACTAGCTCTTTGTCTTCAACCTTCTCCCCAACTACTGCAAGCTGGTGAGGAATCTCTATGACCTTCATTAGGTAACCGGTGACGATGATTGATCTAGGCATCTCAACAGATCTAAGATTGTTGTGCAATATCATCTTCCTGTTAATGTTCTCGCTCTGGAAAAGGCCAACCGGGGCATCGAGCATCTCCTTTGTTGTCTTCTTCTTGAATATGTGAGGGATCAGGTGATCCTTTATAGAATCCATGATCATCTGCTTGGCTTTCACTTCCTTCTTGTGAGTTTCCATATCCTGTGGATCTATCGACATAGCAACTACGTCCTTGACGATATCCCAGAGATCATTCTCTTCTAATATAAGAGTTACCCTAACTTTTCGTGATAGGAAATTCGAGGCACCATCCAATCTATCCTCAAACTTGAGGCTATTTAATACCATTTCTGAGATCTACTGCACAAACTCCCAAATCTGAAAATTAGTTTTGAAACACTCTCACTGTTGGTCGTTCTTCCCTCAGTCGATTTACAGCTACAAATCCTAGAGAATCGCAATCAGAGAAATATGCTATGATACCATGTGAATTTTCCAAACCCTAAGTGTGTTGTCATATGCTTCTTTATTAAATAAATCAGATCCCAAATTTACTCTAACAAAAATAAAAATCTGAGCATGCATCAATCACACAGATGGTTGGAAAATACAGCGGAAGCATAAAACATGAAACACAAAATCTGTCCTTCAAATCAGCTTATCATTAATGTCTCAAAACTTACAAGGACACCTCAAAAATGAGGTTTTTTGGTTGTTGAATGAGAAAATTGCAAAACAAGTCTGAGAAACCTGAACTACGACTCTGCCCGTACGATTGTACGAATTGTACAGTACTGTCCCTACGACTGTACAGAATTCATTGCATGGATAAGTCTGCAACCTGCAATCACTGTTGGGCTGCTCTTCTCACTGCTGCATTGTTTTCTCTTTTCCTCTTCGCCTTTGGACAAAACTGTCTTCATGAAGAATAAATGTTCCTTTACCCTCTACCTTGATTTGTCTTTATACTTTAGCTAAAACCTTAATCTCTCGATGAGATCAACAGTTGAGATTAGTCTAGACTCTAAATCACTAATGCATTAAAAATGCACTTTATTAGACTCAATACTTAATTAAAAGACTTTCACTTTATAAATAAAGTGAATGACAAAATAGATTTGACTTGGATGACTTCATGCACGTTTGACACAAAACCTATGCGGAAGTTCATGTCCGAGCTACAAACATCAACACTTCTTTCTTCCATCAAACACATTGTTGCAAGAGCCTCAGTAGCTCTCATTACCTTGGGGATTTTCCTTTGTTGACTTAATATATATGGCACAAGTCTTTTCATCATGGAAACTATCACAAGCATGACAATAATAAGGAGCATCAAGATCAAGCGTGTCGATTGGCTCCAATGTTGCGGGAGGTCTTTGATCTGGAGCAGGGCCCCGATACCCATTCTTAGGAGGAAATTGGCTTTGTTATTGATTTCTTTCAACTTTAATCAACCTATTTTGCAACGCATTCACTTTCAATGTGAAGTTTATCTCTAACCTTTTCGTTCCTTCCAGGAGGGTAGAAAAAGGGTTAGGAATGGGCTCAGCAGTATGAATAGCTTTGGGTTTGGGATCAACTCTAGCTCTAGGAGGGCTTAGGGTATTTGACTTTCCTGATAATGTCCAATTATCATCCAAACTCTTAGCTTTCTTCTTGGCTTCTGCTAGATCATTAGGCTTGGCTTCCTTTGAAAAGAAACTAAAATGGTCTTGGAAAGAATTCAAGTAATACAACAAGATGGTGACTTGGGTAGGCTAATGAGTTTGAGGGATGTCTTTAACAATTTTATCAAATCTAAGATTAAATTCATCCACGATCTCATTTTCATTTCTTTTTATATTAGTTGAAGCATTCAAAAGAAACCTACCATCTTTTATTTCCAACCAATAGTCAAAGAAAACATTTCTACATGCATCAAGAGAATTGATACTATTGTCAAGCAATACAAGAAACCAATTTCTATCATCTTTCTTCAATGATAAAGCAAAGCATTTAAAAAGCAAATCAAGATGAGAAATTCCAAGACTTCTAATACAATCCATAAATTCATCCCAATGTTCTTTAGTGCTAATAACATTATCACCTTGAAACACAAACATTTTTTTCAATGAAGTGGGCAAATCATGGGGCTGACCCGCAATGTTAGAGAAATCAAATGGTTTACAACAATTAGTCAACCAAGTAGCAGCCATTTGATTTTGATTTAGGAAACTTGAATTATCAACAAATAATCTTCTTATATCTTGCACATATTCAAGTCCTAATTGATTATTTAATTCTCTTGTCTTGTGCTTATATCTTCTTTTTTAATAATAAAGCTCATGTTCAGGCACAAGATCAACAATACCCTAGGAATTAGTTCTTTTGTTACTTTTTCTTTTGGTGGAGTTGCTAGATGAGACAATTCAGATTAGCATTCGCAACAATCTCATCAAGATATACATACAAAAATAGACCCAATCAACACCCGAAGATGGACTTTGTCCCTGACAACGACATTAAAAATGTTATCACTTGAACTAACCATAGTTTTAAAAATCGGAACCGGCACCAGAACCGGTTGAGGGTCCAACTTGAACCGGAACCAGAACCGGTAATGAATCGGTCGAACCGGTTTTTTAAAAAATACATAAAATATTTAAATTTTAACCAAAAAAATATATTTTTAAGATTTTAAATCATGTTTCCAAAGCATTAGAGACAATTAGAGACAACATATCCAAAGTATGCTCATGAATATATCAAAATGACGCCAAGTGCAATACATATCTAGATATCGGAACATAAATACATAATCAAGGAGGCTCTAAATGGCCTCTACAACATCAAATAGCATACTAAGTTAGAGTCACTGATACTATAGGTGGGAATGCCAATGACAAATACAAAATAGCCATAGGGTAGATACTAGAACCGTAGATGGAAGAATCTCATA
>JASDQU010347025.1:0-12390 GCA_032191745.1 Picea mariana
GGGATTTGGTCCTTATACAATTACCGACTTGATTAATCATCAATGGGGATTAATCTAATAACAACAATAATAATAATGACATGATTAATCCACAATGGGGATTTAATCCAATAACAAAATAATAATAAGAATGCTCTTCGCAGTTACATTATTTCAACACCTGATGGCAGGGGACTAGCATCAGACCCTCCGACCGAGGATTTTCTAGAGTTGAAGATGCCCTAGATGTTGTATTGTATGGGCATGGCCCACATTTTTGTATGATTTATGTATAGGAGTTTATGCTCCTCTTTTGTATATGTTGATAGCATTTTTAGATACTTGAGCCCAACAATGTGGCCAAGGATGTTGTATATTTTTTTATGAAACATTTGTGTCACCATGTTTATATATATATATATATATATGGATATATTTTTTGGATGATGATGTTTCTGTTTTTTGGCATATGAGATGAGGATGGTTGATCATCAATTCCAACCAAGGTAAGTGGACCTTCGGGAGGGGGTTGATGGGTTTCACTAGACGACATGAACAATATATCAATGTACCTATGTAGGGTATAGAGAATAGAAGAAGGGAGAACCTCTTGATTGGGACTTACCAGTGAATTAGGTGGATTTGGGGGGAAGTCTTCAGATAGTTGAGGTATGGAAATGACCAATGGAGTCAAAGGATGAGGTTATGGCCTTGATATTGGTATGGTATGGCCCTCTTGTGGAGGTATTTTCAAGGCTGAGTCATTACGAATTTGAATTGGGGTGGGAACATGTGGTAAGGAAGCCATGTGTCGAGCTTGGGAAGAGTTAATAAGAGGGCACATATATGTGAAATGGTCTGGTTGATCACACAATATGCAAGGGCATCTCATCCGTTCATTTACTGATGTGGAAATGTAATAAATGTTAGGATAATTAGTGATGATAGGTGGTGCTTGCGAGGATGTAGGTAATGGATTTTGCCGCACTACTGCTAGAGTCTCTCGAAACTGAGGGAGTGCAGGGCATTGTTGGGTGTAATGGACATATTGTGCATAGATAGCATAGGCATGTTTGGTGTGGAGACCTTTTTGTTTAGATGAAGAAGACTCTGTTGTCGTGGATGATACTATCGAGGTAGGCAATAATGGCACTATTTTGGGAAATGGAATTAGATTATGTAACTCTGGTAAAGTGGGGCAGAGATTGGTTGGGTGTCTGATCGTAGCGCAAAGTGTGCATGGTGGTTGGAAGTGAGGTTGAGGAGTTTTGGTGGACTAATTTTTTCTTCTGGGTGCCTCTATTGTTGGTTGTGTTTCCCCCTTTGTTGGCATTAATGTCCCTAACTATGTGACTGGTTGGAAAAGTTGACGTTTGAGGTGGTGATTGCATGGGAAACACCGCTTGATGAGGGGGAATTGATGGGACCGATACCATAAAAAGTGGCTCTAAATACCAAACGGGGATGGCTATCACCATGTTGGGGCAGGTGAGGGTAGTGGCAACATGGTATGCTAAGACTTTGGGTGGGGCGTAAAAGAAGGGGATTTGGGTTAGGGCTTGAGGGATCATTTTCCAAATGGGTGATGGGGACCCAGTCATCGGATTTAGTTTAATATTGGGAGGTGATGTGGAAATCGTCAGAGTAGATTGAGGTAAGAAAGCCTGAGTGGCCACTTGGCGAATGTGTACTTAGGGGGAAGACTCATCGGGGAGTTCGACGTCGTCTGAGGTGGCAACACATACTTGTGTTGCTCCAGTGGGTAAGGGAGAAGGGAGATCTCCTTTATAAGAACCCACTAGTGAGGGATCTCTAAATATTCTTGGTCCAATGTCAATAATGGATGAGATGTCGAAACTATATCGTATGAGCAAGAGAACATTGTCTATGTTCCATGAATTATTGGGTTCTTAGTGAGTTAACTAGTCAATAGTAACGATCTTCCCATTAACAGGAAAAACAATGTTGTGGAAGACATAAGATGCGATCACTTTCATGGCATACATGTAACTGCGCCAAAAGAGGATATTGTAATCCAACGAGGCATCGATGACCTCTTTATCAATGATAATGGTTTTTCCTCCAAGTTCTACTGAAACATTTTGGTATAGGGCTTCTGGTTGTGATGAACGACCATCGTATGCCCTAAGGGTAATGGCGAATGGGACAAGTTCAGGGGAACCAATTGTTTCCATACTATTTTGTACATGATGCATGTAGATTCCCCTTCATCAATGATACATCGATGTATTGGGCGGTTTCGAATCTGGACTAGTAATTGGAAAGCCACCAACAATGGGAAGCGTGCTTCGTTATTATCCAGGTCAAAAGTGATCAAATGGATATATGATGGGTCAACTACCCCCAAGGTTGAAAGCATGGTTTCCTTTGTGATGGAAAAGTTTGAAGGACCTTTAATACAAACATGGTTGTTGGACATTGAACTAAGTCATCGACTAGGTTATAACTGAGTGTTTCCCTTTCATGGGGGTTGTCGACATTCCTGCATAGTGGTGCGTGGGAGATGTGAATAGTAGTTTTTGTGTCAGTGTGAGGGATCGTCAATGGTTGTCTTGTTGTTAATGGGGGTGAATCTAATGTAATCGATGTGGGGTCGGGAGGCATACCATACTGTCGATTGTGTACCTGAAGGAGAATCTCCTCTTTAGTGGTGAGGAGGATGGGTTGATTAGTGGGGTTTCTAGATGGAGCCTAAMCTGGGTTTGGATTTTGTCCCATTTGGTGTGGGTTAGGAAGTKTTGTGTGTTGGATATTAATGACTCCCTAGTGAAGAATGGGATTCTGTAGAACCATGGGGGTTTGTGAATGCATGTTTTTTTTGAGGGACTTGTGGTGGTCCCTATGGGGTAAGGGGTCGGGGTGGGTTCATGKCTTTCTTCATCCTTTTGTAATCTGCAATCTGAGGSTAGTGGTGAGTGTAATTAACATASTCCCCACAACGTGCACAAGGGAAATTGGTTCTAAGGTTGTTATTTTTCCCTTATCTTTGTTGGCCATTGTTATTCCCCCCCTTGGGGATTTTGGTTACCATGGTTCTGGTTGCCCCCTGTTGGGGTGTTTGTTTGTTGGGGGTTTCCCGCTATCCTTGGTTGGTGTTATTTTTGTTCTTGCCTTTCATTTTTTTGGATTGGTTAGGTGGATAGGTCATATTTAATTGTTCAAAGGATTGAACCCGTTGAATAGGGGAAGGCTGGAAAAAATTAACACTAGCTTGTTGTTGACCATGTGGTGGGGAAACTTGTTGTGGAGGACCTGGGAATGGAAAATATGGATTACCTAGTGGGGGAAGTCCATAAGGAGTGTATGAGGTTGATGTCCCTCCTCCATTGTTGAGGTTATAAGGTAGGGCCATGGGTGGGCCAACCACTCATGTTTGAACTTGACTTCTTGTTGGTGGAGGGATGTGTCCCCCTACCGCGGGAGTGGGTGGTACTACAAATGGGGTAGGAGGAGTGGGGGGAGGATAATATGGTGTTCCTCCATACATTTTTGGGTATTGGTGGGCCCCAAATGTGGGTACCTGTTGAGTATATGGGTTGAAGTGAGCCATGGACCCAATCAATCCATTTGCAGCGTGTGAGGCTCCGAGTTTGTCTTGACCAAATGGTAGAGGACGAGGAGCATCAGGTAATAGTATGTGGAGATACCCTGATTAAGAGTAAATCAAATCAAACTATTGGTCCTTAGTGATGGGCTCATCTTCAGTTTGAGGGAAGGTTGTAGCTACATCCTTGGCAAGGAGAGGGACTAGTGATTTGAGGAACCAATATAATCGTTGTTGTGGGGTGGTATCATCCTTGCAAATACTTCTTCTCCATCGCCATTTGTGAATATGATCAACGATATGGACATATGTGATTTGTTCGAATTCTGATAGAATTTCCAAACTAGTGCCATGACGAAATGGGAGTTGAAAGAAAGACAAGAAATTTTTTTCCAAAGATTCAAAGGTCGTGTGGGACCCAACTTTCTCATCCACATACCATTTGGCAAATGGACTAGTGAGTGTTTGTTGGAACAATCTTAAACGAATGGAATCTTCCATAATGTTGTTGGAGGAACACCATAAGTGGAAAGACATGATGTGATTAGTGGGGTCTTCTACTAGCTTTGCTTTGAACTTTGGGATGTCAGAAGACATCTTGGTGGGCATATTGGGTCATGTGGGGTCATGAAGGATTGGGTCAATCGTCAGGTTGGTCAAATCTGGAATGTTGAGGGATGCCAACCATGGTATGATGTGGTTGAGAAGAAGTTCCTTGTGAGGAAGGTTGGGAGCATGTACCTTGCAAAGAAGGTTGGGCTCCACCTCCTTGTGATGGAGGACTAGTAGGTAGGTTTTTCTGGGTATTGGTGTTAAGCAAGGTGGACCCAAGCAAAGTCGATCCTAGAACAGTGGCACTCACTGATGTGTGTGATGGTTGTGTTGATGTGTCAGCCAAATTTGGAACACCTCCCAAAATTGGAGGGAGGTTTCTCAAACGTCTATAACGATGGGGATGTTTTGGTTCCCCTATGATTATGGACTATATGTGAATGTGTGAAAGTGGTAGTGAGAATAATAAATGAACAAGTGATTATATAAATATGGATTATCTCAACAATGTCTTGAAAGTTGTATGTAATCAAATAGTGGGAAACATATATAAACAAGTAACAATGTAAGATGGTTTTGGGTTTATCCACGTGGGGAATAAAATTAAAAGAAAGTGTCCTAAAAGACCTATCGTCCTTCCTCTAAAAAAGCATTGGGCCTTCCAAAAGCACTCAATAGTTGGGCATGAATCCACCAGTATAGGAATTAGTGAAGATATGAATTAGTTAGTTATAATGAGGGGTGAAGGGGGAATATCCTGAAAGTACTGGCAATACTTACCAATAGTCGTTCAAAATCTAATTCAGGTGTGATTGCAACCCATAACCACCACCTAGGTATAAAACCTAGATTTGACCGCTAAGCTACCTAGATCAAGCATGACATTTAGATTTTCAACCTAAGAAATGGGTCATGGGTTGGATGTTTTCCAAGGGTTGGGTGACCCAAGGAGGAATGCACAGAACAACCAAACCTCGACCTTCGACCCTTCACAGGTATCCCCCTACCTTATGGTGTAGGAATGCTTGATTTAGAGGATTTCGGTATCCTATTTCACAATTTCTAAGTTTCAATGATAAATGATAATGGGCATTTATTTGGATGCCTATCCCTAGAATCRTAACTTAGACTACAATTTTCTKTTGTGCTCCTCCCGTGGAGATTAAAAATATGTTRTTTAGTGGTTACTTTTAGGATTTGAAGTGGGATATGAGGTTGGRGTCATRGGCCAACCTCGTTGATTAAAATGGTGTGAGAAAAAAGACTTTTACTAGACAAATGAAACMCTTTTTATCCTCCCAGATCGCTTATGGGAACAGGGAGAAGAGCATACTACAGTTTCAAGTATCTAATAAAAACCTTTTGAGTATGTAGTGAGAATTGTGTGCAACAAGTGATAGTGTGAAATCATTTTCAATAAGTTAGTGATTAAAATTTTAACATGTGGACATCGCTTGGTCCTTTATAAATCTTGTTTATCTCTAACTTACTAAATTTCAAAACAATCCTTGCAAAATTGGAAAATCCCTAGGTAACTAGCATGGTGGACATGTGGATCCTTACTCTTGAGCTTTTAATATTCCTAGAATGTTATCTAATCTAAGAAAGTTTTGAAACTATTCCTAGATTGTAGACATGTGGTCATGTATGGGCCCTTTCAAATCCTTTAAACTTCCTAGGTTGTTTGCTCTAGAAAACTTGAAACTGTCCTAATATTGTGCACATGTGGGTATGTATGGGCCCTTACAAACCTTTAATAATATGTTTTAAATAGCAAACTAAGAGGTATTGGCCTCTCCTAAAATGATTGATTTAATTGAAAAAAAAGAAGCAAAATAAGAAGTATTGGCCTCTCCTAAAATGATTGCTTTTAAAGGGGGATGGAGATTTCTTAAGAAACCTTATTTTTTATTTCTCAGATCACTCAAAGGTGCAAGGAAAGAGCATACTCAAAGATGTCAAAATAGTCAACTAGTCCGAATGATTTGTAAAATAAAATCTTTAGTTTTTAAATTCAAATGTTATACTAAGCCATCCACGTGGAAACCAAGAAAGGGAAAGATGATATGGTTGTTTTTATCCTTTTAGACGTCTATGTGTGGCTAAGTACCTATGCAAGAGAGAACTCAAAACCTACTTTCTGCGACTTTTAGAAAGTGCATAAAATAAACCTACAACTACTTGGTGAAACCAACTTTAAAATCCCTTACAATCAAATGAAAAATATCTTGTGTGTGGCTTTTCTTGTTTATAGTAGCATAGAGTGCGCAGTCTGCGCAAATAGAGAGAAGGTGGGATGTGTGGTCTTGYGCGGCCTGGACGACTGTTTACCCTAAACCTGCACAAATACAGAGAAATGGAGGAACAAAAATTTGAACTGAGTTCTCTCAACCAGAGATTGATTTGTTGTGTTTGAGGATCGGGCTAGGCCAGTTTTGGGTCCTACAAACACAAAAAGGTGAAAATGAAAGATCTRATGGCCTACTTGGGGAGGARTTTGATCTCTATCCCCAATAGAGTCGCCAATATATTGGGCTCTTTTGGTCACTTGAGTGAGAAAAAAGAGGCCCTTTAGTTTCCTTGTGAGACCATCAAGACATCACAGGAAATGATTAGTTGATTAGTGAATCAACAAGAAAGTAAATAKTAAAACACATAAAAAATAAATGGAAGTAAACTAAGCATGTAAAAACTAAAATGGATGCATGAAATTGACACAAGAAATAACTACACAAATGAAACGTGATCATTGAATTGAGAGCACCAAAGGAGAAAAGTGGGACTTATAAATCCCTTATTCCTCCTTGGGAGGGCCCTTGAGTCCCCCAAAAGTAGAGATTTACTCTCCAATCTATGAATAACAATGGTGAAGAAATTATTGGTCAATTTTATTAAGAGGTGAGAAGATTACCAAATGATATGATTGCTCAAATAGCTCTCAAGAGAATCGATGGCTTCTCTAAGAGAAAATGGGCAGCATAACGATACAACAAATTCCTTCCTTTTCAACATACTATGGCCATGTATTTATAGAACCATAGCAAGATATTACGTAACATGTTCCAAGTGTGAATGGTAGACCTTTGGAGGTACTTCCCATCCTTTCAGTCACCCCAAGGCGAGATGTTGGGCCGATATTGAGGTCTTGTCTTGGGATACGCTAGCCTGGAAGTGTTTGAGGCCCGACCAATTTCATAAATGTGTCATTTCCACATCAGCGCGGGTTTCTTCAGGGACAGTCACACATGACATGCAGAGTGTGCATAAAGCGCTTTGTTGACTCGCACAGATGTGTGAGCGCTGACTTTGGTGGAAGTGCGTAGAAATTCATGGATCCTTTTATATAATTTTGGCACCTTACTAAAATATATTCTATAAGTGTTGGAAGTATGTTGTGTTTGTGATGATATTTTCTTCGACCATTGTTTGTATTGCTTGTGAGCGATTTTTCGATGATAACAAACACCAATGAAGGTCATAGATAGCATGGTAGGGAAGAGACAAATCAAAACCCTAATTCACCAACAACATCCCAAAGGAGCACTCCATCGAGAATAAATAATAAAACCAATGGAATGGAGACGAGAAAATCATCATTTGGAGGGTCAGACGACGGTGGAGATAAAGACCCACCTAGAAAAAATCTTGAAAACCACATATTGCATATACTTCTATGAAAATAAAAAGGAATACATCAACAACAGGGTTAAACATACTTGAAATCCAAGAGATTCCACGTGCAATGAACATAGACGAGATAATTGAGGAACCTAGTTGGTCTGCGCAAAGATTATTGGAAACTAGGGAAAAAGTTGATTTTATAATTACTCAAGATTCTAAAATGTTTGAGGAAGAGTTTGTTTCTTTGCACCACACGGACTACAATCATGAGACTAAGAATTTTTTATTGGAAAAGTTCAATACTAAAAATAAAAGGTCATCATAAAATTGGAAATATTCAATTGACCTTGATGGACTTGCATCGTCAAAAATTGCAGAATTCCATAAAGAAACTAAAGAAGCTTTGAAAAAATCTATTGATAATGTGGAAAAATAAAATTCAGAGTTGAAAAGAAGGATAAAAGAGTTATACGTTTCCTTGGTACCAGGACCATTGTTTCCCGAACCTTTGAATTCAATCCAACCTGCACTTGTGTTAGAGAATGCTCGGGAAAGAAGCAGAAAATATAAAAGCTCATCAAGCTTATTACAAGCAATAAGAAAATATGTTGGTGATTCCATAAATAAAAGAATTGATATAATCCAAGAAATTTGGGAGCTTGCCCAAAGTATTGCTAGCTTTACGTCTAGAATACATAATTCCAAGGAATACCTGCAAAACGACTTAAAAAGTGATGAAGGATTTTTCAAGGAAGTTGTGAATACATTTTAAACTAAAGTCTCGAGCTTAAGTGAAGCTCATAGGAAAGAAAAAAAACTTCCTTCGTTGTACCGGATGAAGCAGGTCAATGCATTTTGGCTAAGAAGATTTAAAGAATTAAAGGAAATGATAAATGAAATTGATGTCTTAAGAAATAAAAAGAGTGATTTGTTTCTTAAACATGTGGATCTTACAAAGGAACTAAATGGTCCCAATTTATTGATGGATACCATGATTTTATCAAAAGAATCTTTGATGGGACAACTTAACGCATTAAAAGTTGTCTGGGAAAATGAATTTACCGAAATTGTAAACTTTTCTAAAGAGGAAGTTGAAAAATTGTAAGCTCATTATAACAACAAGAATGATGAAGTTGACGACACTTTCCATCAATCGAAGATGGATATGAGGGAATTTGAAAATCAACTATTTGAAATTAAAACTAGGCATGAAATTATTGTGGCACCTTTAAGGGAATATATTGAAGAGTGGTTGAAAAAGACATTAATCAGAATTACAGAACCGGAAAATGAAGAAGCAGTTACAACGGTTATGCCACCTCAACCACAACATGCACCTATAAAGGAATCAGTTGCAAGGAAGTAAAGGTTATGAGTACTTTCCATCATAGTGAGTCAAGCAACAACCTTGTTTCCCCTTTCTTTCTTTTCTTCTACAGTCATTTGTCACATTTCCTTTACTTCCTAGTATTCTGTGAAAATCAGGTTGACCCTTGATAGTTTTCCTTTTATCTTCTAGG
Organism: Picea mariana; assembly: GCA_032191745.1. Classification (NCBI taxonomy): domain Eukaryota; kingdom Viridiplantae; phylum Streptophyta; class Pinopsida; order Pinales; family Pinaceae; genus Picea; species Picea mariana. The sequence continues at coordinate 9,238 of JASDQU010347025.1, forward strand.
TCTTTTCATTTTATGCTCCACGGGAGCGAAACACATACATTTTGTTTAAATACATTTACTTTGTATTTAAAGACTTATATTATTTTTTTAGACTCTAAGAGAACTACTTTTAATACTACATTATTGTATTCTCAAAGACTTTGATTTGAAGCTTGAGTTTCCAAATGTTTTATCCATGAAAATATTTGTGGTGCCTAATGGAATGATCATTTAAAGTTATCTTATTTATGTGGTCCATATTTCTGATCTCTTTACTGCGGATGTTGTTTATTGTCTTGATGTAAGCTATGATGGAAATGACAACTTCTCATTTATCATACTCATTTGATTTATCTACATTTTTAATATTGTATATAGATGGTTATATGGTTTTCTTTTAAAGATACTTGGTCCCAATTTCAGGTATTATTTTGAATGTGAATATTAGTTTTTACAAAGTTTGGTCCTTCTCATATTTTGTTTTATTTGTGTTCACAATTTTATAAGAAAAAGAGGAGTACCACCTCTCTAAAAACGCAGGAGGATTCATATCCTCGTGAGGTTGAACTTAAGATCATTAAACAATCTTTTACATCAACACATGGTCTTCAAAAATATTGAAGGAAACAACTTGCTTAACAGAAAAATGGCTTTGATTACAGAACTTTTCAATACAAACCAAATTTCTTAAAATTTCAAAAGGTATTTGGAACTCATGATCTCTCTCAAAAAAAGAAACAACATTATGCTCAACAAGATCTTGATTTTGTTCTTCTATAGAAGAAATAAGTACTTGAAAACCTTCATGGGAATCTTCATAATCATTATCCAGAGATACCTCTTCATGTAACTTAATTGAAATATCTCCTTCACTCCCACTACTATGACAAGTTTTACTTTCAAAGTCTTGTTCAACAAAAGAAGAAACTATATCTTCTTAAAAATATTCCTTATCCTCATGACTACTAAAAGAACAACCTTCTCTATGCTCTAAAACTGATTCAAATTCTTCATTACAACGATGTTCTTATAGAAGCTCAGCTAGATAAAACCTTTTGCAATGAGAATGAAACAATGTATGAAAATCCTTTAGTGAAGCAATACAAACAACACGTCAATATTTATACCATTGTTGAGCATCTCCATCCAAAGAGATCATAAAAATTTTCATGAGAATGTCTTCATGAAAAATACAGAGTTGATGCATGTATGAATGAAAATCCTTCAAATGTTGTGCAAGACTATCATCATCATCTTCTCTGAATCTAGGAAGGTTGTTTCCCCATTATTTTGTGTTAGGCATAGTATTAGGAAAGTTGGGTATATTTGAAAGGAAGAAAAAAAAAGGTACAGACCTTGCAACTAACTTTGCAGCAAATGAACTCATCATTAAAATATAGTGAAGTCGCCAGTGAAGTCACAATGGATTCACCAAGTGAATAACTGAACAGCTTGTGTCTGACTCTTTTTCACCTTGAAGACCAAACCTAGTCTTTGTCATGTCCCACGGAAAATATCTCAAACCTTCATCTCCGACAATGATGCCAAAACGATGTTGTAACTTGAGATCATTCTAGGCTACTTAGGAACTATGCCAAGACATCTTGAAAACCTACTTTAGGCCACAAGATGGCTCTTGGACCAGGGGGGGATCCCTCATCGGATTTGAGACAACTAGCTATATAATGTCACTAAGCAACAAATCTTCAACATTAAGCTCAGGATGCCAAATTTGAATGATAAAAAATATAAAATAGGGTAGACATAGTTTAAGGATCAAGTGGTAGCGGATTGAAATAAAGATTGTAAATTTCTGCAATCAGAGGCCTAATTCATGGGGCATGGAGTCTCAAGTAGCAGAGCACAAAAGCTTGCAGTGAAAGGTGGAGGAAATGAGAAGAACATAAGATCTCAGACTTAAAAGTGAGTAAGGAAGTCATTGGTAATCTAAGATGAAGAAGGATGGTTTGTTGGGCATAAGATAATGAATCCAAGAAAATAAATGAGTGCTAGAGTTGGTCACTGTTATCCCCGTTTTCTAAGGATAACTAGGAGATCATGTCTCGAGGCCCACAGGTCCTAGACATGGAGTACCGAGAGCAGGATTGACCTGAGCATGGCCCTGGAGGGCCCATCTTTCTTCTCCTTCGTCAGATTTGTCCCGTCAGTAGCAGCAGCAGCATCCATCACCTTCGGCTTGGACTTGTATCAGAGAAGACTCTTGCTCCATGAGGTAATTGGTCTAGGTATCATGGTATGTGTCATATTTGATCATCATAACCTTTAGATATATGCATCAAATTCCTTTTATTCCCGACGACTACTTGGATCTTACATTAACCCACTTGACCATGGTTGGGGGGATTGACAGGGTACCCTAGCAAGCTTGTACCCATAGGTTTTGGTTTGCCACTAGGGGATTTTGAAGGGCCATCGTCCGCTCCCATCATATCATCACTCTTACATCTTATCTCCCACTCATCTGCTCCATTCCCCTAGTCCGGACATTAGGATGACCTGTTTGTGGGGTTACACCTTATCTTGTGGGAAGAAGGGGCTAAAGGCCCAGAAGGTAAAAGCAGCTGGTAAAAGATAAAAGCCATAAAAAAAAAATGAAACCTAGAGATGCCTCGCCTAGGGATCCCCGAGAAGGCAATAAAAAGTCTCTCAGCAAGAAATAAGAGGGACCCGAAGAAAAATAACAAAACAAGACCTAGCCAAGAGGATGGGGGGTCTCATCACGAGCTAGCCCATTATGTTCATGGGTACCTAGCAGTATGGCATTGCCATTATCTGGTTACCATGCCAGGGCAGTGACCTTTGGTTGCATGGCCAAGGGAAAGGGGGTCTCATCACGAGCCAACCTTATCATCTCTATGAAAGTGTTTGTGGGTAACACTGTTAGCTCTGGTCACCACGCCAAGGCAGTGTCCTCTAGTTAAACCTTGAAATAAATAAGAAAAAGCAATAAAGAAAAGAAAGAATAAAGGCAATAAAGGGTTTGGAAAGAATTGCATCCATGACGGGTACAACTCACCTTCTACAAAGGCACCCACAGGTAATATCACCCCTGTCTTTCACTCTACCCGTATGTCTGGACATCCCTTGACCACATCACCTCGTGTTACATGGCTTGGATGATATCCTCTAGAAACTTTCCTTCTCTTATGGATG
>JASDQU010347032.1:0-12366 GCA_032191745.1 Picea mariana
ATCGACGTCACACTTTATTACAGTATCTTGTTCGGACGTAGCTACATGTACGCTATGCAAGCAGTGGCATCTTCCGTCTTTCGGACAATCATGTTTCCTCACAACGAAAAGATTGTAACCCTCGACCAACTCTCGTATTATGAGCCCAACCTGGGAGTAATCGCTTCCTTTTTCAACAAGGAAGTTGTCTCCACGAGCCCCAACTTGTCCCTTAAGTACACAAACTTTTCATTTTGGACATAGGCTTTACCAAAATATCTACTATCTGCTCATCTGTGGAGATATACTGGATAACCACTACTCCCCTCCAGAATTTATCATTGAGAATATAATGTTTGATCTCAATGTGCTTCGAACTTTCATGGAACATTGGGTTCTCTGAAAGATTCACATAGCTTTGATCATCATAATATATCGCGGTCAAATTCTGCACCTGATTAGTTAGTCCAGAAACCAACTTACGAAGCCACATTGCTTCTGTACAAGCATCACAAACTACAATATACTCTGCTTCTGCAGTGCTGAGTGCAACAGAATTTTGTTTTCTGCTATCCCCTGACATCGTGGCAAAGCTCAAACTGAAACATATCCAAGTAGCACTTCTTCTGCCATCTACACTCCCTGCCCAATATGAATCGATAAATCCATGCAACTATATATCATAACTCAAATGTACCACAAGGAAAATATCTGGCTGAGTATTCTCCAAATACATTAACGAGCTAATCAATTGTCGATACAAAGACAGGTCTACTAGATCAGAGTCTCTCAACTTATTGAGATCTGTTGTCATGGGAGTTTTCCATGGATTTGCAATCCATCATCCCAAACTTCTGAAGAACCATTTCAATATACTTCCTTTGTCATAGGAAGTTTTCACCATGCTTCTGCTGTATGTGAGAGGCTGTGCACCAAGTTTTCTTGAATCCATACAAGGTCTTCTTCCATATGCATACAAGGGTCTCTTTTTGGTATACATCAAAACCTTGAGGTTGGTCTACATACGCTTCTTCTTCAATTACTCTGTTGAGAAGAATAGACTTTACATTCATCTGATGTAAACTCCAACCCATGGATACCACAAGAGATATAATGGCTCAGGTAGAGGTATATCTGGAACAAGTTGTCATCGTAGTCTTCTCCCTCCTATTGGGAGAACCCTCTAGCCCTGAGTCTTGCCTTGTATCTATCAATGATTAAGTCTTTTTCACATTTTCTCACATGCATTATTCTTCATCACAACTTCCTTCCATTCGTTCTGCTTGAATTCTAGTGGGTTCAAACTGGTTCAATTGGTTGTTCTGAATTTTCTTTTTTTCTTGGAATCTTCACGTCATTCCTCATGTTTATCTTCAATGTTCGAGTCCATGGAATATTTTACATATTACATGCCCTTATTTCCTAAAGGCTCCAACCTTCCTCCATAGTAACATAAATGTAGATGGAAAACCAAGGATATTCTAGGCTTCTTTTCGAAGAAGACTTGTTCAAGATTCAAACTGAACACATGCTGTTTATCATGGTTGCTACTTCCAATGAAGAATATGGACAGATACTTCATAGTATTCACAGATTCTTCAATGGATCATATCATTGGGGGTTATCTCCCTCCTAATTGCATCTTCATTCCTAAATGAACAATATGCATGCTCTTATTTTGGAATTCTGTGATTAGCTCCCTCCATCTAAGAGAGTCCATGCTTTCATCTGCTGCATCTCTCTTTTCTTTCTGCAAAGTGTCACAAGCTTGTTCTGGTTTCCTTTTGATTCCTAACTTACTTCGAGTTTGACTCCTCTGCGTTTCTTTACATTTGTTTCTATATGTTATGATTGATGCCCATGTCACACTTGTGTCATTCTTATAAACTTCTTCTATGATAGCTTTCGCAAGGATTGTTCATCAAACATATTTCACAAGGGTACTTTCCTGGAACAAGAGCAACAAGAACAAACAAAACAATATCTATCTAGAGGAGATGTTAGTTCAACTTGCGAACAAGTACAATAAGCATCTGTATCAATATTATTCATATGCGGTCGAGTATTAATTTCACCTAACAATAATAGAATCTTTCAAATACTTCTTTCACAATTTGTAATGTAGCAACTATCACCTTTGATATACATAAATTTGAAGTTTAATCAAACCTGGAACCTGAAGCCTCAATTGCTATGGAGGGTACTCTTATTCTTTTGAATGCAGTAAATCCAAGATTACATCTTGGACAATATCTCTAGTACTTTCCCTACAAACACACTCATGTTTTGCTAGATGATATAACTTAGATAGCATATATGAGTGCATACCTATGAAACTTTGTAACATCGTCCAACTTGTCTTCCAATCTGAAACTAGATACCATCATGACAAGAAGAGATTAGAAACTCAATCAGAAGATTCAATGATTAGAAAAATCTAGAAACTCTAAAATTTCAACTTTAACGACAATCAAATTGACCAGAAGTCAACCTTTGACTTTGACTTTGATAGTCAACCTTTGACTTGACCAAAAATTCAAACCTGACATTTTTGCTAGTTGAGAGTACCAAGAGGTGCTCTATCCTAGGGCACATTAGGATGTCAAAGAATTAGGTCAAACGTTTCATCATAAGTACTCGAAGACAAGGGTTAGGGTTTGTTGCAACTGCATAATCATAAAACCTAGCTGCAGCTGTAACTGGTGCCATAACGAGCTTAACAAATAAATTCCCGATCTATCTTCTAGTGGTTAGACTTTTTGAAGATAGTGTGGGCCCATAACCTATTAGAAATAAAGTGATGTGCTCATTTTTTTATAGACAATATAGAAATATTGTCACCCAACCATAGGCACAAAGGCCACCTCTGAGGACCTTAACCTTGACAAACAGAATAATTCTGGTAGCATACCAATAGCCAACCAAGGCCTATGCACCTTTATTCAAGGGTAGTGGACCAAGAAAGAATAACCAGAAACCAAGCTGAAAGTCCAAACCATAACCAAGAGACCAAGTCCAACTAAAATCCAAAATCCTAGTTGCAACATTGCAATTGCACTCCCTCTCCAAACTTGCGCACCACTAGTCTTATGCAGTTGTGAGAGCGAGAGTGACAAATGAGGTCTAGCGCCCTCTATTTATACTTATCTATCTCACTTGACTAGGACAAATTCTCTTTTTGGAGGATAATAACTCAATATTAAATATTCTCTCGAGCCAACTTGTCTTCTAGGGTTATTATTCAACATTTTAGGGTCTTTCTTGCTTCTTGGAATATTCTAGTCTTGTCAAAGGTTACACATGGAGGTTAATACCTCCCGCAACTACCATAATACCAACAAGGAATAGTAACATAAATCAAGGCTTATACCATCCCATACCTATTAGACCTTGGGAGAGAATCTCCAAGGATTTTGTGGGTGATTTTCCAAGAACTAGTTATTTGTGGTAGTCGACAGGTTTAGCAAGATGTGAATTCTTATGCCTTGTAAAAATACCATCAAGGGACATGTTGGAGTAGGAAATTTTGGGGTTCATTACAATAAACAAGGCATAAGGGGCCAAAGGAAGGATCACGGTCGAGGAAAGAAGGAAAAGCAGTGCGACGAAGGGCAAAGGAAACAACACGCCAAGAATTAAGGAAGATCAGTGCAAGGAACGGTTGGATTGAATACCAACTACGTGAAAGACAGTTAGAAAGTGGACAAATGGAGTCCACTTAGAATTAGGGTTTTTGAGTCATGATGCAAGGGATTTTACCCAGTTTTTAGTATAAATAGAGGAAGTATGAGACAAATAAGGGAGATTTTTGATTATCGCTTTGTATGAGCGAAGTAATTGAGCACCTTTTTGAGTTATTAGTTGAAGTAATTGTTTTTTAAGAGCTACGGAGCTCGAATGGAGTTAGTGTTGAGATGTAATTGAGGGTCAAGTCGCAAGCTGTGGAGCTTGGTGCGACGCTGGTTATTCTCACTAGTACTAATAACCTATGATGTAATGCAAGCAATGCAAGAACCTTTTTGATGAAGAATAATAAGAAGCATAAGATCTTTGTGAACATAGCCTAGGGGGGGTGAACCACGATAAAAATGGTGTCTCTATGTGTGTTGTGCTGATTTTATATGCTTAATTATGAATGAATGGATATATGAATGAATCAGTTAGAGTTTATTGATAGTGTGCACTAGAATAATCATGTAGAATGAATGTTATTGAATGGATAAAATAGTAGATATGATGAATGTTATGGTAGAATGCAAGTCAAAGTAAGAATTAGAAGAATAAGAACATCCCCAATCCCTTCCATGACTGTATACATCTGCGTTCTGCAATCACTCATAAGTCATCTTGGGTGAAACTGTGCTATACACCATGTGTGCGGTGTAGCCTTCTGGTTTACCATAAGGGACGATGGTGAATAGGGTTTTGTTGGAGAACTAAGGTAGAACCTAGGTCAACCCATACATCCAACAAATGGTTCTTTTTCCGACTAGAACTCAAAAGAACAACCTGGAAGGGATTTGGTGAGAAGGTCAATGAAGAAGATGCAGTGGTAGAAAGGAATGTTTAGTCCACGAAACCCTACAAAGCAAGAGATTTAAAGATGGTTGGAGACAAAGCAACTTGAGTTCGCACAGAAAGATAATAAAAGCTCTAGGTATAAACCACGTCTGTATCTATAGAGACATGTGTGTACTGATTTGCATGAGGTATATTTCTGTTATTTTCCAGAGTTATTACAGGAGTGGATATTAAGGTTGAAGGATACCCATCTGACTAATCGGATAAGTCCAGTAGAGTGGACCGCTGAGAACATTGCGTGATTGGAAAGGGTTAATAACCAATTCACACACACAATGGATCTTTGGTTAGACAATGTTACTGCAGGGTTTATTACTGAATTTGCAGCCGACACAACGAAGTCATATATTGCTGCAGAGCAGGATTTCTTGAAAGGACCGAGAGGGAGGTACATTAGGTCTCTTTACACGTCGATCAAGATATTATTACATGATAAAGACGTGATGACCATGGAATTAGATAGCTAAATCACTTTGCGCGCATGGGGGAGTTGGGGGAAGCACTAAGGAAGATCTGAGATATGCAGAAGGTTCTAGACGAAGGCCAGAAGAAGGAAGCAATGGACCCTATAATGATGTATGAGGAGCAGACCATGGAAATAATAAGAAAATAAGAAATGACGCGCAGCAGATGACCCTACCAGTACAAGATCAATAGTAAGAAGATGGTAGTAGCTAAGTCAGAGGGATTGGACAATGATGAGGAAGAGGTAGAGGATCTCCATGCAATAGGGAAGATTGAGAAAATATTTTGCGCCACATATGAAAGGAAAACTAGAGGCCAGGGGTTTGGCGCAGAAGAAGACTCTCCATTCTAGATATGAATTAGTGTGGAACCCACAACCCCATGTGTGACTAAGACATCTGAAGAAGAAAAATCGGTTAACTAGCAAGTGATTAGTGGTAGAATAATTTTTACAGGATGTGACTCTAGTGGAAACTCAAGCAAAAGTATAAGTTCAACAAGTAGCAACCAAGTATCTGCACCGAACAGAGGTGGTAGTACAAAAAACTTCACAATGGAAGGACAAGATCCAACTAATAGGTTACCATAGTTATGGGGAGATAGGTCATATGACCCATAAAAACATTTGTTTATCTGTGAAAATATTTGGGTAGCTAATCATATTACTGATGAAGATACAAAGGTTGCACAACTGAAAATCACATTAAGAGACTGCATATTAGACTGGTACATGGATCTTGCAGCAAATAATCCAACGGGAGTGTCTACAACTGTAGCAGAGGTGAAGAGGAAATTAATAAATGAATTTCAGAAACCAAGCTCAGAGGATCAATTCATGAATGAAATGATAGAGATTAAGCAAAAGCCATGAAAATCAATCTGGGAGGTGGACCAGAACTTCAAAAGACTAAAAGGTAAGTTGAAGTACCCTATTACTGATATGCAACATATACATTTGTTTGTTAAATCTTTATTGCCACATATGAAGTATCCTTTAAGACAAAAAAAGTTCCAAAGTCAGGCCGAGGCCCTGCAAGGAGCCTTATAGTTAGAAGAAAATTAGTATAATAAGACAATTCCAACTATGGAGGAGCTGAGACAAGATATGAAGAACTTGACATTCTAGTTGAATCAGAATAAAGGTAAGGATAAAAGAGAATATATCTAGTGCACACTATGCAGAACAGAAGGGAACCATAAGAATGAGTGTCCATTATTTGTGCAATATATAGGAGTGGGTATGCCAAACCCTTTATCTTCAAGAGGACCATGGTTTGAGATTTGTAAAAAACATGGACATGATCCCTATCATTGTCCCATGATGCAGAAGTATCATACATTACTGAAGAGTACATTTTATAATTTTTGCAAGTCAGTTGGACACAAAGACAAGGACTGCATAACCTTGGAGATAATGAAGGAGAGGACATCATATGCATATAGGGTGCAAGTTGAGTTAATGACAGTACAACCTGTGCAACAACCGTAGTATAACAATGCACAACAACCATAGTATAATACCGCACAATAGTTTCAAGCACAACTACAATATAATGATGTGCAACAATTTGGAGCACCATCTTATTATAATAACGCACAACAATTTGTAGTGCCACCGCAGTACAATAATACAGAACCGCAGTACAATCAAGGACCTTAGTATAATACGATGCGCATAGATAATCAGGGTAACAAAGGAGGATTTATAGAAGGAGGCCATGGAGGAAGAGGCTTTGGAGGAGGTAGAGGACCAATAGTTTGTCATAATTGTAAGAAACCTAGAAACTATGCCAGAGATTGTCCACAACCACCTGCGACATGTATGCATTGTCGCGCAACAGACCATGAGACAGAAGACTGTCCAACACTCCTGGTAAATATACAGGACAAGATGAACCTGAATAATCAGAATGTACAATGGATTGCTATGGAAAACATAGAAAAGGATGGGAAAAAGATCAACATAGTTACTAGAGGTGGAGCCAAGATAGGAGAAGATGCAACAAAGAAGGATCAAGATCAATACCAATGGGTCAGGAAGAATACAACTCCTGAACATAAGTTTTATGTGCACAAAGAGAAAGAGATATTCAAAGAGGCTAGGAAGGAGATTCTGAAAGAAAACACTGCATCTACTTTAGGAACAAAACCATTAGATGAGGTACTAGTGTATGCCATGCCTTCATTATTCGACTAGACCAAAAAAGAAAATCCTTCAGAGAAATTAAGTAACTTAAGAAACTTTTTGGGGTCATGTGTAAAATTTTTGAATGATAAAAATTCTTTAAAAGTACTACAAAGTCTGTTAGAAAAATGTAATTCTGGGGAAGAAGGGGTAAAGACAGTTAATGAGGTCAGAAAGAAGAGAATAACAAGCACAAAATTCAGTTTGAATGCAAACATTGGAGATTTCAATATGGGGGATACCATACTAGACTTAGGGTTTGAAGTCAATGCTCTACCAAAGAAGACATGGGAAGCTATGGGGGAGCCTACATTGGGGTATTCACCTATCCAATTGAAGTTATAAAATCAACATAGAGCGGTGCCAATTGGTATATTGAAGGGGATATCGGTAGATCTAGATGGTGTGCACACCATGGTAGACTTTGAAGTCATTGACATAGTAGATAATACTTCTGCATATCCAACATTGTTGGGTTTGGGTTGGGATTTTGATAACCATGCTATTATCAATTTAAAGACAAGGAAGATAATCTTTGAATCAAGAGAGTACAAAGTTATTGTGCCATTGGATCCCTCAGAAAGAGGAAGGTATGTGGAACCTGTGATAGACAATTTTATTACAGAAGATGTAAATCAGTTCTACAGAACTACCGCGCGTGAAGATGAAGATATCAACCCAAATGTAGATGGAATGCTCAGTTGGAGGAGTATTAGTTCTTGTGCTTCAGACTCTGACGCAAGACTAGAGAAATGACAACAACGATTACATGAATTATCCACCAGAAGATGTGCCAGAATGACGCATGTGCTAAGATGGATTGGTTCAGATGTAAGAGAGCCTCCTACTTTTTATGGTCTGAATGACTTAGAAGAATTTTTGATGAAGTTTGAATTACAAGTAGTATAAAATCAGACATTACCAGTATTAGATATTGCTTTGAAATCTACACCTGCCCATTGGTTGGGTACACATAAGGGGAATGTTAGTAACTAGTTTCAGTGCAAGAGGTTATTGCGCATTAGATTTGGCACAGAGCATGAGCATAGATATGAGGAGAAATATGATGGATTTGGACAACCCAACGAACATGTAGATATGTGCATGGTTCAATGGAGACTAGTACCATCAGAAGAATGGATACATCATTTTATTTACACATTAGAAGGAATTCCAAAGAACTGGTACACAGAACAGGAACAACACAGAGAAACTGTAAATTGGGAAGAAATACAATAAAATTTTGTGATTAAATTTTCCTTTGAGCATGGAACTCTAGATATATATACAATGTTGAAGGTGGTCAGAGATGGGATGTTTGAAGAACGATAATTTGAAATAGTCCCAACATATCAGAATCAAAAGAAATAGACAGTCATATAGTTACTACATTGTTATCATGTCGTAGAGGAAGAAGATGTAGCAGAAGAAAACCCGCGTAATATATGGATCCCAAAAGTTGAAGGAGAGAGGGAAGTAGAAGGTCCAAATTTAGATTCAGAAGATTATGTTGCACCATTAAATATCAAGAAGGTAAACATTGGAACTGCAGAAAACCCAAAGGTTGCAAGCATTGGAGATTATTGGGATAATCGAACAGTAGAAAGAATCACAGAGTTACTGCGCGAGTACAATGACTTGTTTCTAGCGATGTTTTCAAAGATGAAGGGATTTACATGAGAATTAGGAGAGATGAATATCCCTTTGAAGCCAGAAGCTAGACCTATAAGATAGAGACCTTACAGGTTAAATCTAATGTACAAGCAGAAGGTGAAGGAAGACATTACAAGATGTTAGAGGCTGGTGTCATAGAACTCGTGGAAGAATCAAAATGGATCAACCCCATGGTAGTATAAGAAAATAAGCAAGGGGTGATCAAGATTTGTGTAGATTTGAGAAAATTGAATGATGCTTGCCTACATAATCCTTTTGCTACCCCATTTATAGATGAAGTGTTGGAGAATGTAGGAGGTCAAGAAGCTTATTAATTATGGGTTTTCAGGATATCATCAAATCGGGATAGCACCAGAATATAGACACAAGACAACATTTTCTACAGAATGGGGATCATTTCAGTATTCAGTTATGCCATTTGGGTTGAAGAATGCACCTGCAATGTTTTCAAGGGTAGTAGTAGCATCCTTTAAGGATTTAATTCATAAGTTTTTGGAGGTTTACTTGGATGATTGGATAGTGTTTAGTTTACTGAAGGATCATGTGGAAGTATTAAGATTGATGTTAGACAGATGCAGACAGTGTCAAATTTCATTAAATATTAAGAAATGTGTTTTCAACGCACCTTTTGGTATTTTTTTAGGTCACGTGGTGTGTAAATAGGGTCTGTTGGTTGATCCTGCTAAAATTGCTCTCATAGTTAACTTACCACCACCGAAGTCAGTGCACTAGTTGAAGAGTATACTTGGTCATACATGGTATTATAGGAAGTTTATAAGGGGATATGCATAGATTAATGCGCCGATGGAATTTTTTTTGCAGAAAGACACTAAGTATCAGTGGAATGATAAATGCTAACAAAGTTTGGATATTTTGAAGGAGAAGATGGTTACTGCACCAATTTTAGTGTTCCCAGATTGGGCAAAATAATTTCATGTTCATGTGGATGCATCTGCACTAGCATTTGGAGCAGTATTGAGACAACCAGGAGAAGCTGATATAGATCTCCCAATTGCATTTGCAAGTAGAAAGTTATCAGATTCAAAATATAACTAAAATACCACAGAAAGAGAAGGATTGGTCATGGTGTATGCCTTGCATAAATTCAAACATTATTTGTTAGGGAAACATTTCAATATGTTTACAAATCATTCGGCTCTCAGATGCTTAATCAATAAGCTAGTGTTAGGGGGAAGAGTATGCAGATGGCTACTTTTGTTCCAAGAATTTGACTTTGAAGTTGTGGTGAAGCCTGGAAGATTGAATGTAGGACCAAATCACTTATCTAGAATAACTAATGGAGAAGAACCAAGTAACTTAGAAGACAACTTTCGAGATGCACAATTGTGTTCATTACAAATAGTTGTGAATATTTTGCTGACATTATTGAGTTTTTGAGTACAAGATTTTCAACAAAGGAATTTACTACCACGCAGAACAAAAATATGGTGGTCAGAGCTGTAGAATATCAATTGATTGCAGTTCATTTATATAATCTTGGAGAAGACAACATTTTGAGGAGATTTGTTATGGAGCATGAAAGTCCTATCATTGTAGCAGAATCACATGAAGAGATTGCTGGAGGAAACTATGCAGGGAAAGCCACTATGCATAAGGTATTGCGCGCAGGGTTATGGTGTCCAACATGTCACAAGAATTAAAAGGAATACTTTCAGAATTGTGATGTATTCCAGAGAGTTGGAAAGCCATCCAAAAGGAATGAGATTCCATTGAGACCTCAAGTAACCTTGCAAGTATTTTATAAGTGGGCTGTAGACTTTGTAGGTCCAATTAATCGACCAACAAGAAGATCGGGAGAAAACTATATTCTTACAGCGAAAAAATACTTAACCAGATGGGCTGAGGCAACACTAGTGAAGGATTGCAGCGTAGAGACTGTAGCACGCTTTTTGTTTGAACATATAGTGACAAGATTTGGATGCCCAAGAATTTTGATGAGTGATCAGGGGACTCACTTTATCAACAACACAATTGAGGCAATGCTGGAAGAATTTTAGATACATCATCAGAAGAGCACTTCTTATCATCCTTAGGCCAATGGAACAATAGAATAAATTAACAAGATATTGGAGAATGCCTTGACTAAGATTTGTAATGTGAGCAGAGATGATTGGGATTTGAAGGTACCAACAGTACTATGGGCTTATAGAACTACATGCAAGAAGATAACAGGGTACAAACCCTTCAGATTGATGTATGGATAGGAAGAAGTAGTTTCTTTGGATTATTTGATACCAAGTATGTGCATTGCAGCTATTACAGACATGTCAGAAAGAGGCGTAACACAAGAAATCTTATCTCAACTTATGGAACTAGAAGAAGACAAAATCATAGCGGGTTTCCATCAGGAGGTATAGAAAGCAAAAGATAAATCCTAACATGACAAACATATTAAGAAGATGAGCTTCAAAGTAGGAGATCTGGTTCTTCTCTATGACAGTAAATACTTGTAGTACCCAAGGAAGCTTAGAATGCATTGGCTAGGGCCATATGAGATAAAGTTTGTCATAGATGGAGGTGCTATGCAACTAAAGGACTTAGCAGGAAAATAAATGTAAGGAATGGTGAATGGTAGTCGACTTACACTGTATAGGGACAATCGACCTACCAACCCTTGGTAATCACAACGCAAAAAGTAGAATTGTACATAATGTATATAGTAGGAAGAAAAAGAAAAGAAAAAAAAGTAGAAAAATGAGAAAAAGCCAAAAAGAAGTAGTTAGAGGAATAAGTGGTAGACAAACAATTGATAATGACAACGCACATTAGACAACAAACTGGTGTGACAAGAAGTGAAGACACTGCGTGCAGGACAACTATGACAAAAGGAAAGTCCAGTGCACCAGAGAAATAGGACAGTAGAAAAATACTGCACACCGGAAAAAATGAAATAATCGGGAAAATAAAACATCGGTTGCTGGAAAAGTGAGGTGCAAAATGAACATTTATGAAATTGGAGGAGGCATGCCTGGTAAGATTTGGAGCATTTATGACAGTACTATAGAAGCAAAAATTATGTTCGACAAGACACATTGTGACTTCGAGAAAATAAAAAGCTAAGGCATAAGAAGCTAAGAACGAATAGGCGATTTAGAAGGCAGTAAGTGAGATTTTTGAGAAAACCCACAAAGATTCAAGCAAGATGGCACCACTGAAGCTCAAATTTCCTATCATAACAACAAGGAACACACACAACACCACAAGGTCATCGCAGGAGCCAACAATGGAAGCAAAAAACCCTAAGCAATCAAAGGGAGTGGTGGATGTGGACGCCATCCCTTCCTCGGTCATCAAACCAGTGAGCCTTATAGTGGTGGAGGAGTAGGAGTCAATCCCTATGACATAATAAATGTAGATTGACCCACCGAACATGGAAGAGGAGAAAAACTGTTAAGAACCAAATATCAATATAGCATAGAAAATCCTCAGAAAAAGTACTCAACGCCTTGAAAAAGAGATAA
>JASDQU010347038.1:0-12376 GCA_032191745.1 Picea mariana
ACAATGATTTCTTTAATTTGCAAACATGGTCTTCATCTTCTGACAGTATGAACCCTTCATGTTGTTCTATATACACTTCTTCCTCTACATCGCCATTCAAGAATGTTGACTTGACATCCATTTGATATAAATTAAAATTCTTAAAGCTTGCAAATGCCAAAAACATCCTAATGGCTTCAAACCTTGCAACATGTATAAATGTTTCTTGGAAATCAATGCCTTCTACTTGAGCATATCCTTTACAGACCAGTCTTGTTTTATTCCTTACCACTTTTCCATCTTCATTCAACTTGTTCTTGAATACCCATTTAGTTTCGATCACATTTTTATCCTTGGGTCTTGGAACAATCTCCCAAGTCTCATTTTTCTCAATCTGATTTAACTCTTCTTCCATATCATTCACCTAATGATAATCATCCCGAGATTCTATAAAGCATTTAGGTTATACCTGGGACAGTAGGGAGAGATTCATTTGTTTAGAGTTGTTTTCCAATTTCATCCTTGCCAGAGTTATATCATTTTTTTCACCAAGAATCAAGTTTTCTTGGTGATTTTTTTGTACAAATCTTGATGGTGTTTGTGTATCTTGGCGTTCTGCTTCTTCTTTCCTTTCTTCTTCATTTGCTTGTTCCTCTTCCTCATGTTCTTCTTCATTTTCTTGTTCTTGTTCTTCGTGTTCATCTTCTTCTTCTTCTTTAGTGTACTTGATTTCTTCATCTATTCTGACATTCATACTTTCAACAATCTTCTGCATTCGTTTATTGTAACACCTATAGGCTTTTCTTCTTGATGAGTATCTAAGAAATATTCCTTCATCTGATCTAGAGTCAAATTTACCTAAGTCCTCATCGTCTTGTTTTATGTAACACTTGCTCCTGAAAATTTTGAACTGTTTGACAAATGTTGGTCGCCCTTTCCATAGTTCGTATGGTGTCTTGTCACTGTTGGTTTTGATCTATCCTCTATTTAGGATATGGAGAGTTGTATAAATTGCTTCTCCCCAAAAACTTTATGATGCACATGCTTCATTTATCATCGTTCTAGCAATTTCTTGTACATGTCCATTTTTCTTTTCAACAACCCCATTTTGTTGAGGAGTTCTTGTTGCTGCATACTGTCATTTTATTCCACGTGCTTCACAAAATTCCACAAACTCATTGGATGTGAATTCACCTCCATTGTCTGACCTTGAACATTTGATTTTCATCTCTATCTCATTCTCAACTAGAGATTTGAATGCCTTGAATTTGTCAAATAATCATCAATGAGTAACATGAAGTACGTTTCTCCCTGCAAGATTTTAGTCCTTGTTGGTCCACAAAGATATATATGTACAAGTTCCAAAGGCTTGGAAGTTGTGTATTCCTTTGTTTTGAAGTTCACCCTTGACTATTTTCCATGCTCACACTGCTTACAAATAATGCTTCAGGGTTTATGATTTTTGGCATGTCTCTTACTACTTGTTTGGTACTATTTTTTACCAGATTTTCAAAGTTCATATGACCCATTCTTTTGTGCCACAACCAACTTTTATCTGTCTGTCCTATAAAGTACTTTTCTCCATTGATTGCACCAAGAACATATATGTTGTTAGGGGTTCTGATTCCTTTTTCTGTTAGCTTACCTGAGTCTACTTTTCTGATCTCACATTCCAAGGAGTTAAATATGGGATTGTGTCCCTGATCACACATATGGCTTACACTAAGAAGATTAAGTTTTAGATCTTCAAAACACAAAACCTTTTCTATTTTGGATTTTCTATTGTCAAGGCTAAGGGTGCCTTTTCCAACTATCTTCAATCTACCATTGTCTCCAAAGGTAACATTGCCCTCATTTTTCTTTAAGGTGATAAACTGTGTTATGTCTCTTGTCATATGACTAGAGCATCCATCGTCGATAACCCACGTATCCCTATTTTTCTAAGCATGGAGCGCTGCTTGAAAAAACAAGAAATTTTCTTTCTTTTGTTCCCAACTTCTTTTCATTATAGGTGAAGCTTGCTTGAGATTACTTCTACAGTACTTGGGTATATGTCCAAAATTATTGCAGTTTTAACATATGAGGTTGTAATTCATCAAGGGAGAGAATGAATTGTAATTTCTCCTTGAGAATCCATGAGTATTTTGGTAGCTATTCCTCATGTACTCTCTTCTTATATTTGTTCTACAGTTTATTGCTTTATGACCAAATTAATTACATGAATAACAATAACCATAGAAAGAGTTTTAATACTTGGTTGTGTGATTCCATCTTGATGGGATAGTTTTCCAGCTTCGGTCTTTGTGAGTAAAATTTGTTTCTTGTGGATTGTAGTGTTCTTCCCTTTTTGTGATCTTCAACTTTGATTGGATTTTTGAGAGTGTCAACATAGCTCTTGGTTATTTCTTCTCTTGGTTGTTTTGATGTTGTTGATGCTTCTTTATTGACAAATTCCTTCCATTTAATGTAGCCAAGACCAGTTCTGTTAGATGGTGATCTTTGATTATTTATGATTTCATCTAAAGATATAGAGCTTCTTGCTGATTTCACCAACTTCTTTCACGAGTGCACTATTTCATATTCAAGAGTGTTGTAGATATTTTCGTTTTCTTTCAATCGAGCCTTTAGAATTTCTTCAATCTTCTTTGCTCCTTCTACTTGAATCTTCAAGGTAATCATTTCCCTCTATGTTTCCTCATCATCATATTCCTTCTCTTTGTACTTCTGTAGTTCCCACTTTTGCTTTCTATTTGTGTCCTTGAGTCATTAATTTTCTTCTAGGGTACTAATGAGTTCTGCTTCAAGATTTAATTCTGCAGAATTGTTTTCTTCTATTGAATCTATATCTTCATCAGTTTGTCTTTCCATACCCATAAAGAGAATTTTGTTTGTTTCACTATCACTATCATCTGATGAGTTGTTGTCTTCATTGATATATAAATTATTCCTTTGTCTATAAGGGTTCTTCTTCTTTTCAATCTTCCTTTTGTTGGTTTTCTTGAAATTAAATTATTATTTCACATTGGTATTTGCATAAGGACATTTATGACCAAAGTATCCTATTTTTCCACAATCAAAACATTTGAAAGGGAGCTTACCTTTGTATCTGTTTTTGAGCTTCCTGATAAAATTTGTTTCTTCCTCATCTAGTTCATTGTCTGAGCAATCAGTTATCTTGCACTCTATCTTATTTGATGCTTTAAAGGATGATTCCATCCTCGATGTTCTTGGTGGATTATCCTGTTCTATTCTCATATCATATGCAGTCAGTGTTCCATGTAGCTCATCGATTGTCAACTTGTCTAGATCGTTCATTTCCTCAATAACTGTGAATCTTCTATAACCCGACAGTATGAACCAGAAAACTCAACAATATTTCACTCAAAACTTACTTAACACTTTAAATAAATTTTCCAAACTTGTTATTTTCCTATTATAGCTAGGTTATCTTCACAAAAATAATTAACACATCAAAAATAACTTTGATCTAAACTACAAAATATAACAACAATCACATCACACAATAAACACAAGTATTTTTGGACAAAATCATCCCTGGAAAAACCCAATGTGGGAAAACCAATTCTTCAGAATTGGATTTTACTATTGTAATAGAAATATAGAGTTCTCTTACAGAAAAATCGGCCCAACCAAATACTCAGAAGAAAAACCCCAACTTTTTTCTTCCAAGAAGTAGTACGACCCTTTTAAAACCCTCGGAAAGCCA
The DNA here is from genome assembly GCA_032191745.1 of Picea mariana. NCBI lineage: Eukaryota > Viridiplantae > Streptophyta > Pinopsida > Pinales > Pinaceae > Picea > Picea mariana. The sequence continues at coordinate 3,707 of JASDQU010347038.1, forward strand.
CACGACTCAGCAAAGTTTTTGCTGTGAACCTCTGCATCATCTGTATGGTTCTCTGCATAGACTCTGCATCACCTAGTATGACTACCTTCAAATATGAAATTGGTATGTGCTAATAGTCAAGGAAGAAAGTTTAATCTTTTCCTGAGTTCTCCTCCGTCCCCTTTGCAAACTTGTCGACCAAACCTCTCATGTGATTTACTCTAGATCACCCTCTCTCTTAGATCTCAATGCTTAAGTGATGCACCCCTCTACCAAGTTGATCTTCTTATCTCTCTATGAGCAAGTGAAACCCTATCTCCAAAATGATTAAGGGATGAGATCAACCCTCATCCTCTCAATGAGATGAACGACCAAGGCTAAAAGACCATCACGTAAAGTATTTTCACTTTTGACTTTATAAAAAGTGCTCAATAAGTCAACATTAAAATATAACACATTTAAGTGACTTTTTCCTAAGTAAACTTTAGTAAAGAGATTACAAAATAAACTTGGTTAAGTTTCATTGTCCTCTTCCATGCTAGGATGCCACACATGGAAGAAGACCTTTTGAGTTACTCTTCTCAACAATAACAAATATCTTGGGATCAAATATTGAGGGAAGTGACATGAGCACCTTCTGTACAATAATGTCTTCGTCAACATCTTCTCCTAATCCTTTGATGGATTTGACAACCTCATCCACACGAAGAAGATACGTTGCAATATTCTCTTCTTCATCTGTCTTGAGAGTCTCAAATTGTCCTTTATAGATTCATAACTTTGCTCTCTTAAAATTATCATCTTCTTCATAAATCTTTTGTAGTTTGTCCCACATATCTTTATCTAAGGCACAATGCATGACTTTGGTGCATACTGATTTTGTTAATATGCAAATAATAACGTTCATGGACCTAGAATTATTGTTAATGAACCTGATTTCAATTGTATTAGTTGGGGGAGTGCCTGGATATTTGTAGCCATTTACTACTAAAGCCCACACATCATATCCAAGTGACATAAGAAATGCTTGCATTCTTATTTTCCAGAAGACATTTTCTGATCCATCAAATTTTGGTGCTTTGTTTGTGGAGAACCCTTCCCATCCCTCCATTATGAGGATTCACCTTCCAACGATTAGACTATTCCTGAAGGAACCTGTTCTGAAACCAATTGTTGGAATATTGAGAGGGGGGTGAATCAATATTACAAAATAATTTTTATCACAACTTTCCTTCTAATCAGAATTTGTTATTTACTTGTAGTCAATTATGAACAATTAAATCATACAATACACAATTCACAAAGATTTACTATGGAAACCCAAATGGGAGAAAACCACAAAACTTTATTTAGAAAAAAATTGTAAGCACCAACTTACAACAAACACCAATCTGCAATAATCTTTGCACACACCAACCTGCAGGGGACACCAATCCCCTTGTTGAGCACCAACTCAACCAATGGGCACCAACACACATAATTATTTTTTACAGGCACCAACCTGTAGGAGACACCAATATCCTTCCTTGCTCCACCCTGCTACCCCGAACATATTTGTTTGCTTCAGAATACCTCTCGAACATGCTTCATCCTCTGTGTCATCAAACCTCATATCCTCTTTATTTGTTCCACTCTTTTGTATGAGCCTAAGAGCCTATGTTATCCTCACACTTCTTAATTTTCACTCTTCCACACTACCAAAACAGATTCAGGCACTTTATTTATACAACTCATCTACTTATGGATTTGTCCACAAAAATAAATCCATGGGGGTCGACTCCAACTTCCTCAAAATCAGGCTCCAAATATTCTTCAAATTGGGCTACAAGACCCTCCATGAAATTTAGTCTCTGTTCCTTCTGCTACACGTGATCTAGTTAACTGGTCCTCGACACTCAACCACCGTCCGATCTATATCTCAATTCATTCTCCTCCATTGATTTGCAAATGCATCAAATGGCACCATTGAAGTACTAAAGCACTCAATACTTAACAACCATTCAATCATTTTCATTGATATTTTATCATATTTGTTTGGACCACCAGGATTATCAGAGTCCCTTCCTTCATTTTTTGTCGTTGATTTGATCGGAGGCTCCATCTCCACCGTTTGTTGTTGTCATTTAACATCATCATCATCGACTTCTCTCTTGGTCCTTATTTTGGTGATATATTATCCCTGACGATATTCTCGACTCACATATGATGACACTAACACTCCATAGGACAAAGTGATATGACATGATGTTTATTGCGTCATCGTCGACATTTTATTCCGGAAGCAAATACATGACTTTAGTTGTTCTGATCAAATGATACTGGACCCCATATTAAACCTCCACTCCAATAACATTTTGCCATGAGTCTTCTCCCAGAACCCTTGATTTGGTCTTCATTCATTTAATCTCTGCCACGGGTGTCGTCAACACGTCAATTGAGACTGTGGTGGAATATTCTTCGATACCCTTTGTATCAGAGTACTAATGTTTCTCTGGGTTGAGTCACTCCACTGGTTGGACTTCAAACACCAACCAACCTCTACCATTGATCATTTACAATCGATAGTCACTAATGGATCGTGCTCCGTCGTTGATATATCATAATCAATGGTCCAATTCCATGTCATCGCTCCAAGTTGCCCGACAATTAACACTTGTCTCTTCATTTATACGTTAACTAATTAGGTGGGACCCACATAAATTTATGGTTGTCATCGCATCTTGTCTCCACACCGACCAACTGTCCAGATTGGTCCTCAGAGCTCCTTCATCGGAGTGCATCCACTGCAGTCAACCAATCTACTCCATTCAGAGCCTCTCTGATGGACAGTCCAGATCTCCTTGATGTAGCTTCAATAGATCAATGAATCTTGTTGATTTGGAGTTTCTGTACAACCTTGCATTCAAACACTCTGATGGATCCCACTTTGATACTGATATGCTCCATGACGTGCTGACTTGGCTGCCTGACATGGAAAATGATGTGGCCTCGTCCTTTATGTTATTGTGGTTCTAACATGACAGTTGACATCATGTTGATGTCATCACAACTTTCGACTCTTCTTCATACACTTTTTTGACTTGGCACTCTGACACGTGGCCTTGTCCTTTCTATTCTCGTGGCTCTGACATGGTTGTTGATGTGTCATATGAGCCGACTCACAACTCATTCTAAGTCTCTCGTCAGAATCCCAATACAGTCTTACATTCAAACACTCTGATGCAAGAGCATCAAGGAATATTCCTTTTTGATATCGTCGTATTGGAGCGCATATTACTTTGTCAATGTTCCTCCACCGATAAATATGACTCTGATATATCAACAATTCATATTAATTCGCTATTTCTCTGATAGATCAATGGTCCCTCTTGATTCGAAGCTTCTTCCATCAGAGTGTCATTGGATGGCCTAAGCTAAATAATCTTAAAAATCGAACTTCGAAAGCCTCTCCCATCGCATCATATTATGAACTTAGGACTCCTTTTGGTCGTGGATTAGATTAGATATGAATCTAAGACTTAATCTCAGTCGTCCATTATTAACATACAAACGAAAATTTTGGCACTAAAAATTAGCTCCTTTCGCACGGTACCATGGCTCTTTCATTTACATTCAATCTAAGAGCTTTCACTTGTTCATTATAATGAAGTCAAAGTCGATTTCCTTGGTGCATGTGGGATATTGTCTTTTTCCTTTGCTTCATTGTCTTCACGTCTGGATCATTGATCTTGTTGAATGATAAAAGATCAACGACTTACGCTTTCTCTGCTCATAAAACCTTCGCCAGAGCTTCCTTTGATCCTCTGTATCCTGGTAGTCGAGCACCCTAGCAGAGTTCTCGTCGAAATTTATTCAACACACAAAGATATATGGATGCACAGGAACCTTATTGACTTGCTCTGTCTGGTTTGATTTGGTTTACATGTTTCGATCCTTGGACCTGTCATCACAATCTGTCTGCCTTCATCTTCTCAAGGAGTCACTATCAATGACCTCAATGACTATCTTTAACGTCAGTGACAAGACAGTTTCCAACAATCTCCCATTTTGTCATTGATGGAAACACATTCATAAATACTTCATTCTGCTAGTCTATGCAAGTCTCCCTCTGTCTCTTTTCTCTCCCCCTTTGACATCAATGATAAATATATTTTTCTCTCTTTCTATTGTATTCTTTATTTTATGTTTTGTAACCAACAATTGCCTTGTCTTCTGCAACTCCCCCTAACTCGATACTCTTCATTTTTGCTCTGCACCATGAAACCATATGCACTCTCGCCCTAAGATTTTGGTTATGTCGAGCTCCCAACAACTTTAAGTTGAAGATTTCACTGAGAAATGGGAATGAATCCCATATTTTGTCTAAGGTACTCAAATGTGTATCTGGGAAGTGGTTTTGTAAATATGTGTTCTATTTGTTCCTTGGTAGGAATGTATTCCAACTTGATAATTTTATCATTTACCCATTCCCTCGGAAAATGATATTTGATTTGGATATGTTTTGTCTTTGAGTGCATCACTGGATTCTTTGAAATGCTTATAGCGATGGTGTTGTTGCATAGTATTGAAATTGACTTCTTGTATTCTATCTAAGTGTCTTGCGGTGCTTGTTTCATCCAGATAATTTGTGTACAAAAGGATGCTCCTGCAATGTACTCTGCTTCTATTGTGAACAATGAGATTGAACATTGTTTCTTGCTTAGCCAAGATACTAAGCAATTGCCCAAGAAGAATGCTCCTCCACTTGTGCTCTTCCTGTCGTCAACACTGACTAACCATTCTGCATCAGTATATGTTGTTAGAGTAAAGTCTTCTCCTTTTGGATACCATAGTCTAGAGTCCAAAGTACCCTTTAAGTATCTAAATATTCGTTTGACAACATGTGCATGTGTTTCCTTGGGTGTAGCTTGAAAACTTCCAACTAGCCCTATTACCTGCATTATGTCCATCCTTAAGGCTATCACATAAAGTAGGATTCCTATCATTGACCTGTACAAAGATTGATCAGTTTCCTTAGATTCATCCTCCTTGCTGAGCTTACATCCAGTGACCATGGGTGTGCTAACAGGTTTACAATTTTCCATCTCAAACTTCTTCAACATCTCTTTGATATATTTGGTGTTAGCAATGAATTGTCTTTGTTGTTTTGACTGATATGTAGTCCCAAAAGGAATGACAATTCTCCAAGCATGGACATCTCAAATTCCTTTTGTATTTCTTTTGCAAACTTTTGGCTCATTTTATCATCATCACTTCCAAAGATAATATCATCTACATACACTACAATGATCAACATTTCTACATTATCTATTTTGATGTAGAGATTCTTGTTTGTTGTTCCCTTTTTGAAGCTTTGTTGTTGCAGGTACTTGTCAAGTCTTGAGTACCATGCTTTGGGAGCTTGCTTTAAGCCATATAGTGACTTCTTCAATATGCAAACATAATGTTCATCTTTTGACAATATGAACCCTTTAGGTTGTTCTATTTACACTTCTTTCTCTATATCACCATCCAAGAATGCTAACTTGACATCCATTTGATATACTTTAAAATTATTAAAGCTTGCAAATGCCAAAAATATCCTAATGGTTTCCAACCTTACAACAGGTGTAGTTGCTTCTTCAAAATCAATGCCTTCTACTTGAGCATACCCTTTACAGACTAGTCTTGCTTTATTTCTTACCACTTTTCCATCTTCATTCAACTTGTTCTTGAATACCCATTTAGTTCCGATCACATTTTTATCCTTGGGTCTTGGAACAAGTTCCCAATTCTCATTTTTCTCAATCTGATTTAACTCTTCCTCCATAGCATTCACCCATTAATAATCATTCTGAGCTTCTATAAAGCATTTAGGTTCTACTTGGGACAATAGGGAGAGATTCTTCTGTTTGCCAATTTCCTCTTTGTCCGAGTTTAGCATTTTTGTCACCAAGAATCAAGTTTTATGAGCGATTCTTTTGTACAAATATTGATGGTGTTTTTTTTTTTTCTTGGCATTCTGCTTCTTCTTTCCTTTCTTCTTATTCGTCTTCATTTTCTTGTTCCTCTTCCTCCCGTTCTTCTTCATTTTCTTGTTCTTCATGTTCATCTTCTTCTTCTTTAGTGTACTTGATTTCTTCATCTATTCTGATATTAATACTTTCAACAATCTTCTGCAGCCATTTATTGTAACACCTATAGGCTTTGTTTTTTTATTAGTATCCAAGAAAAATTCCTTCATCTAATCTGGGGTCAAATTTACCTAAGTCCTCATTGTCTCATTTGATGTAACACTTGCTCCTGAAAATTTTGAAGTGTTTGACAGATGATGGTCACCCTTTCCATAGTTCATAGGGTGTCTTGTCACTATTGGTTCTGATTTGTCCTCTATTTAGGATATAGAGAGTTGTATAAACTGATTCTCTCCAAAAACTTTTTGATAGACCTGACTTCATTTATCATCATTCTAGCAATTTCTTGTACATGTTTGTTTTTCCTTTCAACAACCCCATTTTGTTGAGGAGTTATTGCTGCTGCATACTGTCTTTTTATTTCATGTGCTTCACAAAATTCCACAAACTCATTGGATGTGAATTCACCTCCATTGTCTGACCTTAAACATTTGATTTTCATCTCTATCTCATTTTCAACTAGAGCTTTGAATGCCTTGAATTTGTTAAATGCTTCAGATTTATTTTTGAGGAAAGTAACCCAAGTCATTCTTGTATAATATGTAGGGTATGTGTTATATTCTTTGCACGAGTAGTAGTGTCATGTATTTAGGTGGTTTTTTCAGCACATGGTTTTTTGCCGATGGTTTTATATTTCTGGTTAAGGAATTAGGGTTTTGGACTAATCTAGGTCATTGGGTTAGGGTTTTGGATGTCGCTAGTTCCTATATGTATATTGTATTGTAAACAATGTAACACAATGAATGAATATAATATATGTTGGTTTTCCCGGTTTGGGTTTCCAGGGGAAAAATCTCTGTGTAATGTTTGTATTTGCCATTGTATCTTTTCTGTTCTTTTATGAATATCTGTTTATAGTAGACATTGTACAAGGTTAGAATTCACATTTGGTATCAGAGCTTTATTGGCTTCAGGGGGATGCCTTTGTGGTCAAGGGTTTGGCTCGGGACTGTGATAAGCCTTGTTACAGTGGGAGATCTGCGGTATTGTTTTTCAGATGAAAAGAAATGGCAAGCAATTCGAAGATGGAGATCGAGAAGTTTAATGAGAAAAGCTTTGAGCTATGGAAGCTCAAGATGGAAGATCTTTTGGTGTATAGAGATCAGTGGATCGCGGTAGATCCAAGTACTGCACCTACAGGAACTTCTGCAGATGACTGGAAAAAGATGGATCAGAAGGCAAAGAACACAATCCGACTGTGTCTCTCCAATTCAATATTACTGAATGTGTCAGAGGAAGCTACAACCAAGGATTTATGGGAAAAGTTGGGGAAATTGTACCAGTCTAAGTCCCTGGTAAATAAACTATTCCTGAGAAAGAAGCTGTATAGCTTGAGGATGAGAGATGGAGACTCGGTGGCAGAGCATTTGAACGCCTTCAATACTATGGTAAGTCAGTTAGTATCTGTTGAGATTAAAATTTCAGATGAAGATAAATGTATTAGTTTGTTGTGTTCTTTACCAGACTCGTGGGATAGTTTGGTTGTGGCCATAGGTAGCAATACAGCTTCTTTGAAGTTTGAAGAAGTGGTCTCATCCTTGTTGTCGGAGGAGATGAGACGAAAGAATATGGAAGGACATAGCACAGACGCATTATTTGTAAGAGGACGTTCCCAGGAAAGAAATAGATCTAATTTCTCGAGTAGGAGATCTAAGTCTAAGGGTAGATCTAAATCTCTTGGAAAGTTTGTAAGGGTATGTTGGAGGTGTGGAAAAGAAGGTCACTACAAGAAGCAGTGTAGATCCAAAGTTGAGAAAAAGAAGGGATCTGAAGAATCTTCTTCTACAGAAGAAAAGACCTCCAAGGAAGAAGGATGGGATGTGTACTTGGCCTCTTCAAGGACACATGCAGATCATGAGGCATGGTTGATTGACTCTGGTGCATCCTTTCATATGACTCCCCATAGGGAGTGGTTCTGTGAATATGAAAAGTATGATGGAGGTAATGTTTTCTTAGGTAATGATTCGACGACCAAAATCATAGGAAGAGGAAGGGTCAAGTTGAGACTCATAGATGTAAGGATTAGAACACTGCCTGGTGTTCTACATATCCCAGGTATGGCCAAAAATTTGATTTCTGTAAGCAAAATGGAAGATGTAGGGGTAAAAACAATTTTTGAAAAGGGAACTTGCAGGATGGTTCGAGGAGCAATGGTGTTGATGAAGGGAGTTCAATTTGGAACTCTGTATAAGCTGCTAGGAAGCACTATTAGTGATGGGTATAATAGCTCCATTGTTCCTGATATTGGAGTTGAAGAAGAAAGAACTCCTACAGTCTCTCGAGAAAAGGTTATGTTGTGGCATCAAAGACTGGGGCATATCGGAGAGAAGGGTCTTCGACTACTACACGATAAAGGTATGGTTGAAGGTATGTCTAACTGCTCTCTGGATTTTGATTTCTGTGAACATTGTCTATATGGGAAGCAGAATCGGGTAAGATTCCCCTCTGGTGCAACGAGGGTAGAAGGAATTTTACAACTAGTTCACAGTGATGTTTTTGGACATGTGTCGGTCCCATC
>JASDQU010347039.1:0-12366 GCA_032191745.1 Picea mariana
AATCAATCAATAGTTAGAAACAATTAATTAATAAATAAATAATTTTATTAATACTAATCATTGTTTAACTAAAACCATATTAGGACAATTAATTATCTAATTAATTTTACTTAATAATCCCTATGCATCTATTTAACCAGGGTTGTTACAATCTAGATCTAAACGAATGTGCATCCATTAATTAAATTAACTTTTATTTGTTTTTTACACACTTTTTTATGTGATATAGAGAAACCACTAGATATGCATATCTACTCACCCTTGTTGTATATTTTCTACAATATAATTTCGACTCCACTAGGGATCTGTGTTTTACTCATGATCATTGGTTGTGGGTGTGTGGTAAACGCTTGATTTTCTACATTTTTATTTTATTTTTTGGATATTTTTCAAGATTTTTATAATCCGCTATCTTGTTGTTCATATGTGCATTTCATAAGAGTCCAAAAGCACTCAAGAAACCCTCAATATCCATGGCCATTACTTTAGGTTCAACCCCAAGTGCCAATGTACTTTTTGTGGGTGAAAAATAAGGAAAACCCAATTTTGTTTTTGCCATTGTGGGCTCATACGGACTCTGATTGATGAACTATTTGTGGTGCTGGTTTTGTATTTCTGAGATCTTCAAAATATTACCTTTATATTTTTCATATTTTAAACTTCATATTGGAGCCATTTTTCAAAAAGGGTTAAGTCTCATCACGCATTTCCAGGTATTTCCCGCATTATTCATTTTTTGAATTTGTTCTTTCTTTTAGTGTTTAATGTGCTTGTTATAGGTGTTGTTAGGGTCCGCATAAACCCTTAGTTTGATAGTTTATTAAGTGGTTTAAAAATCCCACTAAACCCTAGAAATTGAGGAGCAAACGCCCAAGGGGTTTTGATCTCTTTTTCTCAAAGGGTTTCTTGAGGGTTTGGCTCCATGTTTGTTGCTACAAATAGGTTGTATCTTTACCACTTGATTTTTGTCCCTCCCTTAATTATTTTCTTTCTTTTCATACCATTTTAATGCATCCAAAAAAAACAAAAAGAAGCATTTAGGGTAGGACCATAGATTTGACTTGATTTCATCTAGTTTTTTGTTGATTGTTATAGCTATTTGATTGGTATTTTAGAATATGAAGTAGTTTATAGTTGCATAAGAAAATCCTTAGTGAAGAGAAAGATCCCTTTGTCCTTTTCTTTTTTCTTTCCAATAGGGATTCACCATTTCACTTTAGCTACATTTTTTGGAAAGAAAAGTTTGTGTTTTAGATTCCTTATTGCACTTGCATCACCTCTTCTTTATTTCGAAAGGAAAAGTCATCCCTTTACCCTTTGAATTTGGATTTCTTGTGCCCATAGCATGGATGATTTTAGGGGCTAAATTTCGCTCATGGGCTAATTTTCCATGGTTTTTTCAAAAACGAGATTCGCTATTTTAAAAATAATTCGCCCAAATTCTATAAGATAAAATTATTTTACCTTAAAATCGCCAAAATTTTATAGAAACTATATAAAATCCTTAGAAATTTGAATATTTTTACAAAAATATCGCCAATCATTTATATGGCATATGGAGGATTAGTAAGATTCACCAAGGTTTCTACATTTTAAAATAAATTTCCATCCTTAAAATTATCCTTGGCCCATAGAAATTTAGAAGTTTATTGTACTTTGTTTTCAAAAAGTTATTTATTTTCAACACTTTATTTTTCATGCAATCAGTAATTTACTTTCATGCAACTAACCTCAAATAAACACACTCATCAGTGCACCAACACACATTGAAAACCAAACAACACTAAAACAAACTTGAAACTCACCTTGGACACCATCTATCCCCTAAAGAGACATTCCCATAGGCTAAAAGGCATCCACCCTGAATTTCCCATTTGATGTTCCCATGTCTCCATTCAATAAGGAAATTTCCCCTGCCTTAGTCCCTCTTCTAGTTATATCTCATCATATTCGGAACCCCCGTCCCCTATGACAAGTATCGGTACCACTTCCCATCCTATACCTCCTCCATTAGGAACATCTTCTTATAGTTCCACCATGGTTGGAACTACCTCTACCTCGTTGCCTTTTATGGTCGGTTTGAGTATACCTAATCTGAACTAGTTGATAAATGAACTTATTCTCCCTGATCCTAACTATCCTCCCATGTCCACCAAGTTTCCCTCTGACATCCCCAAGTTTGAGGGAAACCCTAGAGAATACCCAAACCACATGATGTCCTTCCACTTATGGTGTTCTTCAAACTTCATCACAAAGGAATCCATTAGGATCCATATTTTCCACAGAACCTTGATGGGTGCCACTGCAAAGTGGTACATAGATCATCTAGGGAACTCTCATTAAACCTTTGAGTCCATTGAATAGGATTTCCTCACCTTCTTCCAATTTATTGTTCATCGTGACCTAGGTATTGAAATCCTTACTTCCTATCATCAAACCACTACCACCCACATCTCAGACCACATCCATGAGTGATGCAGATGGTGTGGATTATGTAACCTCAAGCTAGATGACATATTCTTCAAGGATTTATTCCTAAATTATCTCCTTCCTCCCATCACCAAGGATGTCGCCATGAAATTACCTCAGAATGAGGAAGAGGCCATATAGAAGGCCTAGTAGTACAACCTTATCTATGCTCAGTATAGGTATATGTACACCATCATCCCTTATGTCCCTCGCTCCCGATCAAGTGACTCAATCACTCCTGGCACCTCCCATGTTGTTGATGGTCTCATTGGTTCTATTTCTCTCACATATCCACCACCACCACCTATAACTAGTGGATATCTATTTCCTTATGGTGGGTGGAATTCCCTCCACCTCCACCATTCCTATGAGCAGCCTGATGTTGTCGAGTATTGGTTTTCCCTTTGGGTGGAACATTCCTAGTGATTTTTGGACTATCCCTAGTCAGGTTGGGAGTAGTAATGAGTTGGGAGGATTTAATTTCTCATGGTTTATCACACATTTCCCTAGGGGAAATTGTTCATGAGCGGTGGCTATCCTTTCATTCACACATCCAGTCCCATAGGATTCTTCCTTGGGACTAGTTTTAGGAACATATTTTTGTTAGGTTCTACACCTACCCCTTGGGGGCACATATAATCATAGGAGTGGTCACTCTCTTGGGAGTGCCTCCATCCCTAGAGGCAATTACCCTTAGGGAACAACACATCCCTTCGATAACACAAATGTAGACAGACCGCAAGGTTCATCTAGGACTTCAAGAGCTTCATCTTCCTCCCAGTATTTGTTTTCTCATACATCATTGCATTTCCTTAAAATGTTAGACTTGTATGATTTGTAGCATCTGAAAAATGACCCTATTTCCCATAACCCTTCATGATCATTCATGCTTGCTAAGATACCATCAGACATGCCCAAATTTGATGAAAATCTAGGAGAATACCCCTCCACACACACACTAGTACATTTGAGTCATTTTTCGACGGTGTTTTCGTAGCAATTTCCACTTTATATTGTCGGGAGAATGAAAAACATCGAACCCCCTCAAACATCATTTCACATGATGTCTTTATATCGATGGCACAAATATTGTCTCTTGTGTGACGTTTCTAGAAGACATGTATCATCTCTACTTTCACTATCCAATCCCACTATGTACGTTGTAACCAAGACGTCAAAAAATCTCACCTACAATGCCACAGGCCGTCACAAAATAGACGCCCTTTGATTCAAACAAGAGACATCATGGGACCCGCAGTGGACGTCACAATACTGATGAGGGGCATATATCTCTGAAGTTTACACTATATCAACAATGGGAGGGACGTTTCATGGTACATCGAAATAGGAACGTCATACTACCGAAGAGGGGTCTATATCTTTGACGTTTATGCTATATCAGGGACAAGAGGGATGTCGGAAGACTGACGACCTATTGGTATTTTAAAAAAAATAAAAAAACAAACAAAACAAGGATAAGAGGATAAGAATAAGCTTGGTTTCGTGGACTTGGACTTGGTATTGATCCACTTTGATGTATGTTTTATTTACTCTATTCAATTTGTTGTTCATGTCATTGTAGATGTCTCTTATTGTCATTCTCTTATAAATTCATAGTAATGAATTCATTCATCTAGGAGTAAATCAATGTGATGAGGCTCCCCCTTTTGCTTTGTTTTATGTTTTATTTCGGCACTTGTTCTCCTTTGTTCTATCAATTAAGTTGTAGCTTTGGAAGCACATTTCAGCCATAAAATAGTGCCTTTATAATTTGATTGATGAGTGGTAGTCTTAGCCCTCCAAGACTAGTTTTATCAACAGATTTCCAAAAAACACTTAAGGTTCAGTTGCATCAGATTAGGCCCTTTTTACCTTTTTACCTTAATTGAAAGATGAATTGATCAAATAGTTCCTTCATCTATTAGCTGGTGGAATATGGTAAAAAATCATTTTCTACCATATGACCTAATTCAAATTAGTTATTTGTGACATACTTGTTATCTCGTTTATCCAATGCATTATGACTTCATTACCCGATGACTGATAGGCATTGGTTTCCTTCCATATCTTATTATTCCTTGTTTTTGTCCTTTATTTATATATATAGATAGATAGATAGATAGATTGTCCTTATCCCATTTCCATTTCCATCCCATTTCATATACTACAAAAACCATACATTTTGTTAAGGCTTACTCTTCCTATGTCACCTAAGAACCCCACTCCATAGCCATAGAAATCTTGTTTTTAGGGATTAGCCAATTTCATCAAAATTGGAGGGTATCGACTTGAGCAACAAGGTGAATGGACTTCTATCTACAAGTAGCACCAAGCACTAGTAATGAATCTTGATATCCCTGATGGATAGAGGGAGAGGCAAAGATCGGCGTCAGAGGAAAAGGGTGCTATTGATGATTAGGACCCCAATATAGGGCATGATTTTGAAGATATGTAGTTATTTTTTGTAGCGTGATTATTTTAGGACTCTAGAAGCCAATTAGGTCCTCAACGTTTATGTATTTTTTTGCAGACATGTATTGCACTTGGATTTATTTTGTTATATTCACCCTTGCATGGTATATACATGAGAAAACTTTACATATTTTGGGTCTAATGACTAGGATTTACATTTATGTATATGAATAAAATAAATTCATCAAAATTTAAAAATTTTATATGTTTTGGTCCACTGATTTTGTTTATGGTTTTATCCTTGGCTCCAGTTTTTTGGGATGGACCAGTTTGATTCTGGTTTTTTGGTCGACTTGTTCAGTGTCATTTCCAATTTTAACAACATATATTTCTACCAATAATTATAAAAAATTATAAAAAATAAAGTCATAAATGTCAAAATCATAAATTAGCCATCGCTTGCCCTTATGCTTCCATGTGCTTCAACACCAATGCATCATAAACGTCAAATCCAAGGGAAACACTCATACAATCTATTTCAAATGTGATTTTTCAGCTCCAAGTCATGCCCAACACCAAATGGATGCCTTGCACCAACTAGCAATGAATATCAAATGGTGAAAATGATTTAATTTATGGTTTTCATAGGTTTCAATATAAAGAAGAGGGTAGGTGGACCAACTAGGAAAGAGTGGGAGTGATTAGGGTTTTTTCTTTTTGTCACTGCATAGACCAAAAATTTGGGGATGTGTAGAGATTCATAATTCCACGAGATATGTCCATGTGTCAAAGACAAAAGGAACGGGAATGAGGACTAGGGATGATTTTAAGGATGGAAATTTATTTTAAAATGTAGAAACCTTGGAAAATCTTACTAATCCTTCATATGCCAACTATAAATATTTGGCGATATTTTTGTAAAAATATTCAAATTTCTAAGGATTTTATATAGTTTTTATAAAATTTTGGCGAGTTTTAAGGTAAAATAATTTTATCCTATAAAATTTGGGCAAATCGTTTTTAAAATAACGAATCTCATTTTTGGAAAAACCATGGAAAATTAGCCCATGAGCGAAATTTAGCCCCTAAAATCATCCATGATGAGGACTTACCCCAAAGTGATTCTTGGTAACTTCCCCAAGATTTTCCAATGTTATTTACCTTATCCTGCAAAGTGGTTCTTGGTAACTTCCCCAAGCTTTTTCGGTGTTCTACTACAACTTTATAGTCGTACTTGTAACCAATATGGAGGTCTTCCTCCATGGTTTCAGTACCGAACTTATCACCCTGCATTGCATAAGAGTATGTATTTTTAATTTTATTGGTTGCAATTACCTAAAAGTTTGAAGGTGATACAAATAAGATAGTTGGGTACTTACAATTCATGACTGCAACTTCAAGTAGTCACCCTAGCCTAGCCTATGTTGGCCACATTTTGCAAACCTTGATTTTGTTTCCTTTGAAGTGTCAGTCAACTTATCATCAAAAGTTTCAAGTATGTTAATATATACCACGCTTTTATTTACATCTAAAAAACATTAAAGGTATTGGGACCAGAGGATGCTTTTCCTTCATCTGTCAATTTCTTCTCGTTTGTGTCCTCAATGAGGGCCTTCCACTCCCTCTCTAGAATCATCATAGGATGCTCATACCTATCATTTTGTTTCAAGTGCTTCCTATAGGTTTCTCTCTTTTGTTTTAAATATTGGTCAGTTGTGGTGGTGGCCAAGGTTTTATTAAATGTGTCTACACCAAAAAGGCTTTCAAGATAATCCATTAATTATTTTTTGAGGTTGGAATTTTGGGAATTCCACCTCTCCCACATGGTGGGCCCAAAAATCAGCAATGCCTTATTCTCCAAGGTCCTATAAAAATCGTTGTTCCCTACACACAAAAAGATTATATGATTATAAATTTAAAATAATAATTTAGATGATTTATGTTTGTTCACATAGAGAACATGAAACAATTAAAATTTTAAAAATTACCTGGGACTTTAACTTGATTTAATGGAAGACCTTCCTCCTTGACCATAAATATACCCTCAAGGGTCCTTGTGTTGGTCACACGTCTTTCTTTAGAAAAATAAACCATATAGTTGGCCAAATTATCATCCTCATCTCTGTCACCACCTCCAGAGCCTACCTGTGTGGCTTCCTGGGGGTGTGTGTCGTGGCTCCCACCTGATGGTGTGGAAGGAAGAGATTTGAATAGTCATGTCCTGGAAGGTATACGAGGGTCTGCGCTAGTACGCTATGGTGTCTATGTAGCACCACTGCTACTGACACCATGCATGTCAAGGTTAATAGGATCCAAAAATCTCTATATAAGAAAGAAAACATTTTTTCATTTAGATAATGTAAAAGTTAAAAATCAAGCTTTGATAATTGATCTTATGAATTAAAATAAAACCACTTGAAATTATGGTTATTACCTTATATGTGTTAAGCCTTTTCATAACTTCTATGATCCTTTCTTCAACTTTAGGAGTTTGATCTAGAATGTCTAACAAGTGAGCCAGTTCCTTGTTCTCTTTATTGATATTTTTTTTTATTAATACCATAGGGTCGGGGGATGCATACAAATCCCTTTCTCCGAGTGAATCATGATCAGCATCATGGCCCACCGACTACATATTTCAAAAAAATAAATGTTATTTCAGTTATGTAAACAAATAAAATAACTGATCGCCATAGAAATAAAATGCACATTAAATGAAATTTGAAAATTGTTGTTTGTTTACCTATTCTTAGGATATTTATTTACCATGATCATCCTACCACATTACAGTAAAATTAGAACCGTGATCGTGATCATGATCATGAGAAATAAATTCAAATTTATGAGAAATAAATTCAATACATGAATACGCATGTTAAAAACATAAAAGTAAAGAGTGACTAAAGAACATAATGAAAATCATAAAATATAATAGTCGTTTCTTACAGGTTGGGTAAAATAGTATATGTATTTCTCCCATAATAGAAACGTCTATATCTATTGGATTCAAATTGCAATCAATCAATAACTCTTCCCCTTGCAGCTATTGATTTTATTGCACATATGAATACATGGCTTCCTTCACACCCCTCAAATACGCAATTGGGTTGCTTATTTGTGATATCAAGTCGCGTATTGTTTCTAAACCCTACCATATTCCCCGTTGTTTTTGGCCTTCCGTCAATATAGATAGTTTCTCCTTTATTTCGATCATTGTCTTTTAGTTGTATATAATTTGCATCCAAGCCATATCTTCGCATACTTTTTGTATATTGGACTAGTCGTATCCAATATTTGTAGATATAACAGGGTCTAACATACTCCATCAATTCAGTTAATCCACTGTAACAGACCTTTATGCCATCCATGGAAAATATCCCCAAACCATGAAATGGCGATGGAGCAATCTGGTATATCCTTTCGTTTACACAAAAATAAGTGTTTATTTTAGGAAGATCCTTGGGTACCCATCGTTTCACTATATGTTTGTACATCAAGGGAACCTCAATGTCGTCTATGCTCTCATGATCATAAGAACATGATCCTCCTTTCACAAAAAAAAATTCCATGTGTCTATGGAATTTTCTTCTGATCTTCTCACCTCTAGTTGATCTCAGCCTATTAGACCTACTAGATGTCTCACTTTCCTTTATTATACATGAACTTCCCTCACTCAATGAATATAGATCTACAAAATACATGTTTTCTTGTACGTCCTATAACACCATGAAATGAGAGAAACAGACATCCAGTGTCCTATACAAAATATATAATTAAACTGGATAGATAAAATACTTATTTTTAAACAAAATTGTTTCAACGAATTGTTTTCATATGAACAATATCTCACTACCCAACCATGAGCATCCAGTGTATATGCAAGAAGGCATAATGGTCTGCATTCCCCTTTGTTGAATTTTCATTTAGTACATTTGGAAAATTCAATAGATCTTTGTTTGGAAAAACCCACGAAGATGAACGTGAGTTATTTGCAAGGTTTTGACGGTGTGGAGGTCACACCACAGATTTCACAAAAAACATTTTCTTATCCTTCGCTGAAGCTTGTGCATCTCTTTAAAAGATGTTCTTTTGGAACAATGTGAAGGGGAAATTTTGATGACTGGTTATAAATTATTGTATTGATAAAACAAAGCCTTAGTTTAAAGGTTCTAAGTTTTGGTTCTTTTCAAAGTTTTTTGGACATATTATTCTGGTCAGAAATTGTTGGATCTTGGTTAAATATATATAATTCGAGTGCTCTGAGGTTTTTCAATACGTTGAATTCATTTATACATTCAGAAATGTAATTTAAACAACAAAAAATTGTGATTTCATCCAAACTTATATCACCCATAAAAAATGTCAAAACTTAAAACATTTAGATAATGCCTAAAACAAAAGTCATAGAAGATGAGACCGTTCCAAATACGCTCTGCATCATCGTCTCTATTGAATAACCCAATTTCTTTCCAAAGTAATCTCTCGTAGTTGGCACATGCAATCTGGAGCAAGATATGTATATATTGATTGCTTTTCTTTTCGTAAATGGAGTTTCTCTTATGTTTCTTATGACCAGTTCAAACCATGTGTCCAAAGTATGACCAATCAATACTCCTATTCAAGAAAATCTACCACAATGACGTCATGTGTGGATGATGTCTTTCTTATGATAGCTAAAAACATTTTGCATGTTTCCAGGAGATGTTGAAATAAGTATATCACTCTAACGTGATAATCCATAGCAATCGAAATAGAAGCTTTGTCAAATTGAAGATGTGAAACTACAAATTTTCTAGATCCTTCATAAAGATCTCCATTTGATTATGTTTGGAAGTTTCTTTGGTTTGTTTCCTGAATGTTGTGATAAGTGATCTGAGATGACTTATGAGAACACATCCAATAGAGAATATATAAGGAACAAAAATGAGTGCCTTAAATTAACTTTACAGTGTAGTCATTTTATTTCTACAGGCATGTTATCAAAATCCAGCTGGTGAGAAAAGGGAGCAATTGGTGAAAAATGAGTCTGGATAGATCTAAATGCCCAACACGATCATTCTGACCCTAACTGAAATTCGAGAAAAGAATATTTTGAGATGTGGTAATTCATTTGGATAAACTTTTGTAAAGGAACTACGTATATTTACTAGATGTTGGAAGGATCTTCTTATGGAACATAACTCCTCCTTTCACTTAGTGAGGGGATGCCTAGTGTATTTGGGGGAACTACTATTATATTTGACCACTAGTCCATTTGGTTCTCTCTCTAGGAGTTGAAAGGGTGAATATGGAATTTACCTACTACATTTGAATGATTCACATCTCAAAAGGCCCAACTGTCTAGCTTGAATCCGCATAGTGTGGAACCTTATCAATGAGACTCATGTGGATTTTTGTTGGATCACCTCATGGGAGAATTTTATTTCCAAAACCATGGCATTTTTGGGAATGCAAGGAAACATACTAAATTTGGTGGGCACTAGAACTATGTTGTGAGTAAAAAATTGGAGGGGCTCATGGAAAGCGTCGAATGGGCCCTTATGATGAAGACAAGCAAGCTCGGCTTGCAAAATTGTGTCATTTACTACAAGTGGAGGATGTATATTGTGCAATAGGTGATGGATTGCATGTTATATTGCATTTTCTCAAGTTGGGTTATAGGCCCACCAAATAATTCTTAAAATCCCTAAACAATAAGGAGTTTAGGGATTACATATCTAACCTAATAAAAACCTTGGTCCAGATGACTAAGAAGAGATTGAGCACAAATATGTGGATCATTACAATATGGTCTTCTAGTGTCAATGCTTCTCACCATAGCTATGTGAGGCTACTTTGAATTGTTTGGGTGTTTTTTCGATGCAATCTATAGGAAGATAAGAGTTCATCCTTTTACCTATCCATATTCTTGATCAATCAAGCCATGACCCTTGATGAAATGGCAGATGATAAATCCCCTGGACTCAATGGCTTCTTATGATTTTTTACAAGGCTACTTGGGATTTTGTTTCTTAATATAATTTGTGTATATAACGAAGCCTTGCAACATCACTCTCTTGGTGTGGGAATCAACATAGGGAATATTGAATTTATCCCTAAATTAAGGGGGCTAGAGGTAATCGTGAATTGATGACCCATTACTTTGTTCAATACCTCCAATAATATTCTAGCCAAAGAACTAGATCTATGGCTAAAACATATAATTCCTAATATCATTCAACTTGAATAGAGTAGCTTCATTTAGGGGTGGTACATTCTGGAAAATGTTATTTCTATGTGAGAGGGTATGGAATGGGCTCAGATTCCCACCCTACCTTCATTGTTTATCAAGATTGACTTAGAGAAGGAATATGATAGAGTTGAGTGGTGCTTCATTTTGGCCATGCTCAAATATCTAGGGTTTTCTCCATATTTCATTACGAGTGTGGAAACCATATTTCATTAACAATGTGGAAACCCTCTTTATGGATGCCTCAACTTATCTCTTTATTAATCATTGCAATTCAAGTGAAATTGATCTATTTGAATCTATCTAAAAAAGTTGTTGACTAGCTCTAAGTTTGGTAGAAATGGTATGCTTCTTCTCAGGCATAGACCATGAATTGATGGTAATGCCAGAAACCCCATTTTAAAATTTAAATTCATATAAAAATAAAGTACAATAAATTACCATTTTTGTGGTAATGATGGTCTAGGTCATAGGGTCTCCTCTTTCACTCGATCTCCTTGCCCTTGGTTTCGCACTCAATGATCTATTTTCACTCACAATCTATATCCTTGCCCTTGCAATATATCTCCTTAATAAAACTGAGGAAAGTATGGTTGGTGAGGAGAGAAGGGGAGAAGGTGGGAAGTGAAGGGGAGAAAGAGAGTCAATGACTAGATTTACCACTCAATCTCCAATGGACTATGGCTATAGAAATGGAAACAATGCTTTCTTTCGCCCTCGGTTTCACACTCAATGATCTCCTTGCGGCCCTCGGTCTTGCACACGTTCAGTGATATCACAGTTTGTTGGGTTTTTTGATATCCATAATAATTATGTTTCATGGATTGCACCAATCACTACTACACAATGGAAAAATTGCGACGACATAATTGCGACATCATGGAAAAAATTGGCCATACTATCGAAAAATAGAAGCAATTTTAATTTTTTTTCTCCATATTGCCCGATATCGTCGCACTTGTGACGTACTTTTCAAATCATCACAAGAGAGACGAAGTACAGAAGATGTTTCTCTTGCGATGACATCAAATGTGTGTCGCACTTGCAACGGTGTGGACAGTAAGTTGTCCCCCCCAACGGTCACCCACTATTTGACAAAGTCAACATTTACTTGGTCAATAGTTGTCGAAATTGTGACATTATGTCTGTCGCACTTGTGACGATGTGGACACCAGGTTCCCCCCCCACCCCCCCCAACGGTCACCCAGTATTTGACAAAGTCAACATTGACTTGTTCAACTGTCATCGGAATTGTG
>JASDQU010347046.1:0-12366 GCA_032191745.1 Picea mariana
ATATATACAGTTTACGGTCTAATATTATACAATAATAATTCTATGAAATTAAATGTTCAGCTATCAACAGAATTAAATCTCAATCACAAATGTACAGCATTTACAGAATACAAATTTTGATCTAAATTTGCAAAAATCATTGGTAAAATGTCTTATGACAGTGAAACCATTATTTTTTATTTTTCATATCTTTTCTGTGAAAAAAAAGAGAAATAAAAACTAACTAAGCTAAGCAATTAAGATAGCAATCTGTACTAATAAACTGAACTATATATCTATCTAAAGCTACTAATAATTCTTGAATTTATTAACTATTAAATAACAGATATCAAACTGACCTGAAGTAACGCTTCCTATTTGTCCTGTGCTCAGTACTTGATTTAGTTGTTTGGTGGGAGGAAACCCGCACCAGATTCTCCACAAGCTTATCGTAAACAAGAAGTAGCAGTGCTCTTTGAATATAAATGACAGAACAAACAAGACATAAAAACGACAACAATCTTATAATTTACAAATCATCACAATTAGATAAATCCCTGTGTGAAGGTTTGTACATAACAGTTCATTTAATGAAGAAGATAAACCTTTACTCATCAAATTGAAACAGAGTAATTTTTGTACTAAAACTAAGATACATAAGATATGGATAGAATTTAAATCACAACGCATTAACCTGTAATAAGTCTTGATATCTAAAGTAGTCAATGACTTGATCACAAATTAAAATGCACAAAACTTGAACGAAAGTATGATAAATTGAAAGTTAAAGCTGTTACAAAAGATCCACTTCCATTCGAGTCTGTATCATCATAAATCCATAGTCTTTTTTCTCCCAACAGTGATGGGTTCTTTACAAAAATTAATGAGTATATAAAGGCCACAGGGTAAAACATCCCTATGGGAATTATCCAAAAATTGTTTGGAAAGATCTGGGAACAATCTCCCAAATCTCTATTTCTAACTAAAACTAACAACCTAAAACAAAACTATATAACAAAAGCATGTTCTAAACTGCCACAGCATGTCCAATTTGCCATTGAAATTCGTATGTACCTGTGGATAGGAAAAATAGGACAATTTTAGATAATGTTTTATTTGTAAAATTAACAAAAATCTAATTTTTATGACTAGCATAACAGAATCAAATGATTCTGTAGCTGGTCATATTTATAAACAAAATCATTTTAAATCAATCCAAATGATAACAAGAACATATGCGGTGAATCAAACAATTGTTAATTACTAATTCAAAACAAAGCCAATTATTCACACTAAAACTAACCAAATCATTCATGCCAATTCAAAACTAACAGAATCGTAATTGAATTGATCGAATGGTAATAGGAATGCATGCTATCTATCAAACAGATCTTTGATACTAATTAAACGCAAACAAAATCGTTTATATCAATTCAAAAACAACCAAATCATATTAAATCAAAACAGGACTAAATTCGCTATAGCAAACCAATCTTTGATATTAATTCATCGCAGACATAATCGACTATGCTAATTCCGAAACAACAGAATCGTTTTTGAATCAAACCAAAACAGAACTATATCAAACTAACTCAGAGCCAATTCAATCATTTATACTAATTCAAGAACAACACAATTGTATTAAACCGATTTAATCAAAACAGAGCTGTAATCGATCTAGCAATCAAATATTTTGTACCGATTTAATGCAAACACAATTAAAATGAAATCATTCTTGGTAATTCGATCATAACAGAATCGTTTTTAAATCTATCAAATAAAAACTATTTCTGAGCAAACAAAATTGTTTATGCTTATTTAAGAAAGGTAGAATCATGCTAAAACTAAACAAAATCATACCAGCCATTGTGAAATCAAATCGAATCATGATGGTTGTCGTTGCTTACACGTTTTTCTTCTTTTAAAAACCACGTATCCTATAGATGTAAAAATTTGCTGGCAGACTGGTTGAATACCCTTTGAATTGATCAAGGGTTCAACAGGGGGCAAAGACACATGGCTGGATGAGTGAGAGAGGTGTTGTGGCCCAGGTCTGGAGAAGCAATAAACATTCTAGCAAATGCACACAGACCCAAAACGCACCTTACAGCCACGGAGAGGATCTGAAAATTGACCTGTAAAGGACGAGATAGATCTCTGTAATAAGACAATTTATAAGGAAATCGCTCGTGATGAAGATAAAGGGGCTAATTTCAGTTCTTGTCTTTCAAGGGTTTCATCGGATTCAAAATCGTTTGCCCAGAATCGCCCACGCAAAAACATGTCTCTAGGAGGCAATACGGGGTTCAATTTACACTACAGGAGCCATAGGAGAGAGCTCACAGTCGGGGTAAATGATGAGGGGGCTGGACAGGGTATACGCAGAATTCAAATTTCACAGGCTTCCCCAAAACCAACAGAGGTAACCCGAGGTGCAAGGCAAACATTTAATGCTTATCCGTGTGAGGGTTTGACAAAGTAAGTTGAAACCATGCAAAACTATCATGTTGTCATGTACAATCGATGGTAATTCAAATCATTCGCATCACAACCAAATGGATTAATCACCTACTCATCGAAAGCCATGACATACATAACCAAAATATTATGACCAAATACCCAATTACTATTTGAAAACCATAGTGTTCATAACCAACAATTGGTCTGTATGTCAAATTAACAATAGTATGTGTATGATTCAAAGAAACCACTACATCGACCATTGCACCATGGGTTTAATCAAAATGTTAATGCGTTCTCATGAAACCATTACACCAAGGATTTGATCAAAAACAATAGAATATCATACCACCATTGTATCAAGGATTTAATCAAAGACACCAAAAATCATTGCACCATGAATTTATAAAATGAAGACACATTAACAAAAATGCAAAGTGAGTAAAGGTTTGTTGTCTTGCCAACTCTGTGACTGTCATTGAGTTAGAAGTGAGATGACCACATAAACAAGAGTAACCATAATAAACCAGTGACGATTTTAATGCCATTGACATGACTTCGAACTCAAGGTTTTCACGCTTGCAGTCATGAAAATGAAAACAAAAGGCAGGTGTGTGAATGCGCAAAATAATCATGTAATTTTATTCAAAAGATTGCGATGAGAATCAAGGGTTCCAAAACACTTGTGTAGGCAGATTATAAGGATAGGATAAAAATGTGAAATGGCTGCCAACAAAGGGTTACTCTTTTCTATGTTTATTTGATTCTATCTTCTCGCTATCTTCTTCATTTTGTGCTTCCTCTATGTGTTCCACTTCTGGATTTTCTGCATTAGGAATTTCTTTTGTACTAGGGTTCCAACCTTCTCCCGCCTGGTTTACTTCTATTGCTTCTTCCTCTGGGTTATGTTCCTTGACCAACATTGGGCTAATTGATTCACTTTCTTTTGACATAATATCATCCACATAAACCACCCCAATTTCCTCCTCTATCGATTTATTGGCACTTCTGGTCCTTATGGTGAACTGGCTAGGTGCTCCAAACTTTGGCAGTGTCATTGTTCTAGCTCTAGAAAATTTCTCTTCAAATCGGTTGGACTCTCCACAATTTTTTCACACAATCACACCATGTTCACTCCTTTTCTCTTTTTCTCTTGTTTACTCAAAATCACATAAGTGTTTGTCTTTTCATGTTTTTTCCCTTTTTATAAATTCTGTCATAAATGCTCTGATGCGCCCTCTTTTTTCCGTTCACCGGTTTCCTTCTTTCCAATCATTTTTTGTCCTAGCGCATTGTGTTCACTTTTGATGTCGTGTCGTTGCTTCATGTTCTATCATACCTCTTTCTGGACTTTGATGCGCATTGTATCCTTCAACTATATGTCTACCTTGTATCCATCCACTAACTTCTTTTTTTCTTTTTATCATTTTCTACTTTTTTCTTCTCTTTTTCTTATTTTAAGTCATATTATATACAATATGTACAAGTCTAACTTCCGCGCTGTAACTATTGAGGGTTAATGGGTTGACTGTACCTATACAGTTTTAGTCGACTACCATTCACCATACCTCGGTCCTCCTTTCCTGTTAAATCCTGCAGGTGCACAACACCTCCATATGTGATAGAATTTATCTCAAAAGGCCCTAACCATTGTATCTTGAACTTCCCTAGGTGCTACAAGTACTTATTTTCATAGAGGAGAACCATATCTCCTTCCTTGAAGTTCTACTTCCTAATATGTCTGTCATGCCAAGATTTATCCTTTGTTTTATGTACTTCTTGATGGAACCCAACAATAATCATGTATTCCTCTAATTCCATGTCTTGGGTCAATATTTCTTGTGTTGCGCCTCTTTCTGTCATGTTTTTAATGGTTGCAATGTGTAAACTAGGTATCAAGTACTCCAATGGAACCACTGTTTCATGTTTATACACCAATACAAAATGTGTTTTCTCTATTAGCTTCTTGCATGTAGTTCTATAGTTCCATAACATTGTTGGTACCTTCAATTCCCAATCATCTATGTTTACATTACAAATATTTGTTAAGGCGTTCTCCAATATCTTGTTAAACACTTCCATTGTTCCATTATCTTGAGGGTGGTAAGGAGTTCTCTTCTGATGATGTATCTTAAATTATTCAAGCATTGCCTAGATTTTACTATTAATGAAATGTGTCCCTTGATCACTCATCAAAATTCTAGGGCATACAAATATTGTAACTACATGTTCAAATAAAAATCTTGTTGTAGTCTCTACGTTGCAATCTTTCATTTTTGTTGCTTCATCCCATGTGGTCAAATATTCTTTCGTTGTAATAATATATCTTGCTTTTGATATCCTGGTTGGTGGATTAATTGGTCCTATGAAGTTTATTTCCCACTTTTCAAACAATTTCGAAGTTACATGAGGTCTTAATGGCATCTCATCCCTCCTGAATGGCTTTCCAACCCTTTGATAGACATCATGATTCTAACAGTACTGCTTTGCATCCTTGTGAATTGTTGGCCACCATAATATTGCGCATAATATCTTTTGCGCAGTATCCTTCTCTGCATAATTTCCTCCATCTATGCCTTCATGTGCTTCTACCAAAATGATAGGGCGTTCATGTTCCATCACACATCTCCTCAAAATGTTGTCTGCACCAAGTTTGTACAAGTGTCCTACAATCAATTGGTAGTCTGCAGCTCTAACTACCAAATTTTTATTCTACACGGTATTCAACACCTTTAGGGAAAATCGTGTACTGAAAACTCAATAATGTCAGCAAAATACTCATCGACAATTTGTACTGAAAAAGTTGTGCATCCGAGAAATTATCCTCCAAACTACTTGGTTCTTCTGCATTCATTATCCTTGACAGATGAATTGGCCCTGCATTCAATCTTCCAGGTTTCACAACAACTTCAAAATAAAACTCCTGAAAAAACAACAACCATCTGCACATTCTTCCCCACAACACTATCTTATTGACCAAATATCTAAGAGCATAGTGGTCTGTAAACATCTTAAAGTGTTGGCCTAACAAGTAATGTCTGAATTTCTGTAATTCATACACCATATCCATACCTTCTCTTTTTCTTGTGTTGTAATTATGTTTTGAATCTGACATCTTCATGCTTGCAAATACTATGGGGTGGTCTATGTCACCTTCTACTAGTTGTGTCAATACTGCTCCAAGTATTATTGAAGATGCATCCACATGCACGTGAAATTATTTTGACCAATCTGGAAACACCAAAATTAGCATAGTCACCATCTTCTCCTTTAAAATATCCAAACTCTGTTGGCACTCATGATTCCACTGATATTTAGTATCCTTCTTCAACAGTTTCTTCATGGGAACAATAATCTATGTATATCCCCTTATGAACTTCATATAATAACCTGTATACCCTAGTGTACTTTTTAACTGGCACACTGACTTAGGTGGTGGTAAATTAACAATAACAACAATTTTGGCAGGATCAACCAGTACACTCTATTTACACACCACATGCCCTAACAAGATCCCAAATGGTGCGCTGAAAACACATTTCTTTATATTCAATGAAATCTGACACTGTCAACATATTTCTAGCATCAATCTTAGTACTTCAACATGATCCTTCAATAAACTAAAGATTGTCCAATCATCTAATTAAACTTCCAAAAACCTATGAATAAAATCCTTAAAGGATGCTACTACTACTCTTGAAAATATTGCAGGTGAATTCTTCAATCCAAAAGGCATCATTGTGTACTAATATGATCCTCATTCTGTAGAAAATTTTGTCTTATGTCAATCCTCTACTGCTATCCTAATCTGGTGATACCCTGAAAACCCATTAGTAAATGAATATGCTTCTTGGCCTCCTACATTCACCAATAATTCATCTATAAATGGGGTAGGAAAACGATAATGCAAACAAGAATCATTGAACTTCCTGAAGTCTACAAAGATCCTTATTCCCCCTTTCTTCTTCTCATGTACTACCATAGAACTGATCCATTCTGATTCTTCAACGGGTTCTATGACACCAACCTCTAACATCTTGTCATTTTCTGCCTTCACTTTCTGTTGCTTGTACATTAGATTCAACATGTAAGGTCTATGTCTTATTGGTATGGAATATGGATTCAAAGGGATATTCATCTCTCCTAGTTCTCCTGCTACCCCTTTCATCTCTGAAAATGTCGCTAGAAACAGATCACTATGCTCGTGCAATAACTATGTTATTCTTTCTACTGTCTGATTATCCCAATAACCCCCAATACTATCAATATTTGGCTTCTCTTAAGTTCGAATATTTACCTTCTTGACATTTAGTGGTGCCGAAAATTCATCTGATCATAGTTGTGGTTTTTCTACTTCTCTTTTTCCTTCAACTTCTGGGATCTCAATATTGCGCGAGTTTTCTTCTGTTGGATCTTCTTCCATGAGGTGACAATAGTGTAACAATTGTTTGACTGTCTGTCGATTCTGGTTTTGATAGGCTATCACAACTTCAACTTCGGGTTCTTCAAATATCCTATCCCTTACCAACTTCAGTGTTGTATCTATCTTTGGACTCTCATTTTCAAATTCAAAAGTGATCACTAAATTTTGTTCCATCTCTTCCCAATTTGCAGTTTCTCTATGTTCTAATTATGTGTACCAATTCCTTGGAATGTCTTCTAATGTGTGGATAAATTGATGTGGTCATTCTTCTGGAGGTACCAATCTCCATTGAACCATGCACCTATCTAAATGTTCTCTACGTTGTCCAAACCCATCATACTTCTCCACATATTTCTTCTCCTACTATGTGCCAAATATGATGAACAATAACCTTTTGCATTGATACCAATCCTTAATCTTATCTTTATGTGAACCCCACCAACGTGAAGTTGTTTCTTTCAAGGACATGTGTAAAACTAATAGCCTTTGATTCTCCAAAATTTCTAACTTAAACTTTGATAAAAATTCTTCTAAACCATTCCGACCATAAAAACTAGGAGGTTATCTTACCTCTGAGTCAATCCATCTCAACGCACACGTCATTCTGGTGCATCTTCTGGTAGATAATTCATCTAATCGTTTTTTTCTAGTTCTCTAGTCATGTGTTAGAGTATGAAGCACAAGAGCTAATACTCCTCCAACTTAGCATTCCATCTGCAATTGGGTTGTTGTAATCCTCTTCGCGCGTGGTAGTTCTATACAACTGGTTTATGTCCTCTATAATAAAATTTTCTATTGCAATTTCCACATATATTCCTCCTTCTGAGGGATCTAAGGGTGTTATAACTATGTATTCCCCTGATTCAAAGATCATCTTCTTGGTCTTCAAGTTGATAATAGTTTGATTTTCAAATGCCCAATCGAATCCCAACAATGTTGGATAGGGTGTAGTGTTATCTACTATGTCAATGACTTCAAATTTTTCCATGGTGCACACACCATCTAGATCCACTGGTATGCCCTTCAATCTACCAATTGGCACCACCCTATGCTAATTTTACAACTTCAACTGAATAGGTGAACACCCCAATTTGGGTTCTCCCATAGCTTCCCATGTTTTCTTAGGAAAAACATTTACTTCAGACCCTAGCTCCAATATTATATCCCCTGTATTGAAATAACCAATGTTTGCATTCAACCTGAACTCCCTACTTGTTCTTCTCTTCTTATGGACATGATTGATTGTCTTTAACCCTTCTTCCCTAGAATTTCACTTTTCTAACAGATTTTGTAATACTTGCATAGATGACTTATCGTTCAAAAACTTCGCACAAGATACCAAAAAGTTTCTTAAGTTATTGACCTTTTCTACAGACTGATCCTTGCTAGTTTGATCAAATAAAGGAGGCATGCCATAGACTAGTACATCGTATAATGAGTTTGTTCCTGAAGTCAATGCAATATTCTCCTTCAAAATCTCTTATCTTGCTTCCTTGAATGTTTCCTTCTCTTTCCGTGCATCAAACTGTTATTCAAACGCATCATTATTTCTGACCCACTAGTACTGGTCTTGATTCTACTTTGTTGCATATGCTCTTGTCTTGGATCCTCCTCTAGTAACTATATGGATCTTCTTCCCATCCTCTTCTTTTTTTTCCGCCACAATACAATGCACATTCTAGTTATTATGGTTCCTCTTGTCCTGTATCTTTGTCAATAGTGTCCGATAGTCTTTTGTATCATGGTCTGCTATGTGAGAATACATACATGTCAGAGGGGGTTGTGGACAAACTCTTGCATAGTGTCCTAGTTTCTGATGGTTATGACAAACTATTGGTCCTCTTCCTCCTCCAAATCCTCTTCCTCCACGACCTCCTCCTCTAAAACCTCCTATGTTACCTCTGTTGTCTCTACATGGTGTATTATACTGAGGTGCATGATTATGTTGCAGTTGCACATTATTTTACTATGGTGGCACTGCAAACTGTTATGTGTTATTATAATGTGGTTGTGCTTGAAACTGTTGTGTGCTCTTATACTATGGTTGTGCTACAAACTTCTACGTAGGTTTTCCTATCATGTGTTTGGCCTGCACCCTATAAGTATCTAAAATCCTCTCCTTCATTATCTCCAAAGTTCTACATTCCTTGTCTTCATGTCCAAATGACTTACAAAAATTACAAAATGTAGTCTTGGGTATTGTTTGATACATCTGCATAATGGGACAATGATAGGTATCATATCCATATGTTTTACATATCTCACACCATGGTCCTCCTGAAGATAAAGGATTTGGCATACCTACTCCCAAGTATTGTGTGAATGTTGGACACTCATTCTTATGATGTCCTTTTGTTCTGCATAGTGTACACCATACATCTTCCCTCTTCTCCTTTCCTTTATTTTAATTCAACTGAAATGCCAAGTTCTTTAGATATGCTCTTAGTTCTTCCATAGTTGGATATGTATGTTTTTACTGATTCTCTTCTAACTGTAAGTCTGCTTGCAAAGCCTTCGCCTGTGTCTAGAATTTATGTTGCCTCCATGGATACTTCAAGTGTTGCAACAAAGAGTTAACAAATAAGTGCCTATGTTGCATATATGTACTAGGATACTTCAACTTACCTTTTAGTCTCTTGAACTTTTGATCCACCTCCCAAACTGAATCTCCTGGTTTCTTCTTGATCTCTATCATCTCATTCATGAATTGATCCTTTGAACTAGGTTGATGAAACTCATTGATTAATTTATTCTTTACATATGCAACAATTGTAGGTGCTCCCATTGGATTATTTACTACAAGACCCATATACCGGTCTATTGCGCAATCTCTGAATGTGATTTCCAACTATGCAACCTTTGTATATTCATCTATAATATTCTTATTTTCCCAAATCTTCTCACAAATAAACAAATGCTTCTCTAGGTCCTCCAACCCTTCTCCATGAAACTCAAGTAACCTAATAGTTGGATATTGTCCCTCCATTGTGAAGTTTGTTGTACTACCACCTCTGCGTGGTGTAGATACATGACTACTACTTGTTGAACTTATACTTCTACATGAATTTCCATTGGACCATTGTCCTACTTAAATCCTTCTACCACTAATCATTTGCAATCTAGACGGTTCTTCTTCTTCATATGTCTTAGTCGCACATGGGGTTGTGGGTTCCACACTAATTCGGATCTGTAATGGAGAGCCTTCTTCTACGTTGGACCCTTGTACTTTGGTTTTCCTCTCATATGTGGAACATAGGATTTCCTCAATCTTCCCCATTGCATTGATATCCTCTACCTCTTCCTCATCACTGTCCAACCCCTCCCACTCGAATACTACCCTCTTATTACTATTAATCTTATACTTGTAGAGTCATATGTTGCACATCACTCCCGCTCTACTCAATATATCCTTTGTTTTCTCCTCATCCATCATGATGGGGTCGATTTATTCCTTCTTCTAGCCTCTCTCTAGAGACTTCTCCATATCGCATATCTTCCTTACTGCTTCCCCTAGTTCCACCATGTGCGCAAAGTGATTTAGTTGTCTGAATCCATTGTCATCACGCCTTTATCATGCAATGATATCTTGATTGACGTGTAGAGAGAACTAATGTACCTTCCTTTGGGTCCCTTCAAGAATTCCTTATCCACAACAATGTATGAATTTGTTGTATCTACTGTAAACTCAGTAATAAACCTTGCAATAATATTGTTTAACCATAATATTGTTTAACCCTAAATCCATTACGCGTGTGAATTTATTATTAACCATTTCCAATTGCGCAATGTTCTTAGTAGTCCACTCTATTGTTCTAATCCAGTTAGTGGGACAAGTATCATACAACCTCAATATCCACTCTTGCAACAATTCTGGAAAATAAAAGAAAAAATCCTCATGCAAATCAGTAAACACATACCTCTCTAGATATTGGTGTGGTGTATACCTGGAACTTCTGTTATCTTTATGCGCAAACTAGAGATTTTTTTGTCTCCAACCATTTTTCAATCTCCTGCTCAGTATGATTACATGGCCTGAACATCCCTTTATACCACTACATTTTCTTCACTGTACTTCTCATAAAATCCCTTCTAGGTTTTCCTTCTAAGTTCCAGACAACAACGAAACCATTTGTTGGATGTATGGGATGACTCGAGTTTTACCTTAGTTCTCCAACAAAACCCTAGAAACCATCGGCCCTTCTGGAGACCAAAAGGAAACACTGTGCACAGAGTGCACAACATAGTCTCACCCGATATGGCTTATGGGTGATTGTAGGAACCAAATGTCTATAGTCATGGAAGGGATGGTATTCACGGGGATGTTATTCCTACTACTATTCTACTTCAACATTCATTATATCTACCATTTATTTAACTTTTAACATTCATTCTACAAAAAATACCATCAGTATTCTATTGCACGTTGTAAATAAAATTTAACAGATTCATTCAATTATCCATTCATTCATCATAGTAAACATTGCAACACATAAAAGAGACACATTCCACACAATGACACATGTGTTACCGTGGTTCATGCCCCTTGGGATATGTCCACAAACATATGTCTTCTTTATTCACCTTCGTCAAAATAGTGTGTTGTGCGCATTACATCATAAGTTTGGTATTACTCCGTGAGGCTCACCATTTTCCCACCAAGCTCCATAGATTGTGACCTGACCCTCAATTACAATCCATACATCTCAAAAATTGACTTCATATGAGCTCCACAGCTCGCAACCAAAACTAGTCTCCGCGACTCAAAACTGAAGTCTCATAATATGACAACAACCACTCCTCTCTACCTCATACATCATATTTATACTACAAAGAGTGGGTAAAAACCCATTACATCATAACCAAAACCCTAACCCAAGTGGATTAGGTTTGTCCACATAATAAATTCATTTGTGCAATTGGTCTTCGTTCATTGCTTTGACTCTTCACTTGTTCTCCTTATTTCTCGATGCTTTGCTTTCTCTGTCTTTTGGTGTGTTTATTTTCCTCATTTCCTAGAAAGCACTTCAATTGTCCTCCAAAACTACTATCCTGTACCCAAAAATAGCCTGCTCCAACAAATAGAGAAGGAAAGATATTGGGAGGGGAGGAAAGAGAGAGGGATAAGGGAGATAAATAAATGGAGGGAGGAGAAAGAGGGAGAGGTAGAGAAGGGGAGACAGTGAGCGAGAGTGAATGAAAGAGAGAGAGTGGTGGGATAGAGATAAGGGTATAGAGGGATGGAGGAGGAGAGAGAGAGTGATAGAAAGAGAGAGGGATAGAATGAGATAAAGGGGAGGTGAAGAGGTAGAGAGAGATGGGTATGGGGAAGGGGAGGGGAGGAAAGAGAGAGGGATAAGGGAGATAAATAAATGGAGGGAGGAGAAAGAGGGAGAGGTAGAGAAGGGGAGACAGTGAGCGAGAGTGAATGAAAGAGAGAGAGTGGTGGGATAGAGATAAGGGTATAGAGGGATGGAGGAGGAGAGAGAGAGTGATAGAAAGAGAGA
>JASDQU010347050.1:0-12328 GCA_032191745.1 Picea mariana
GAAATGAGATAGGAAATAGTTCTTCTCTGCGTCCACTCACACATGCATTTGATGAAAATAACTTTGTCTTTGGTCCAGAAGGATTTCTCAATTCATAGCAGCTTCAAAATAATTCTCAACAACCAGAAAAAAAAAGTTCTTGTAACAACCATCGACCCTTAACTAATTGGTCGATGTCTTTATTTATAATGTAAAGTTTAACTGAAATTAATGGCTAAGTGTAGTTTAAGAAAAACAAAATTTGGCACGTGGCATCCTATACTAACAGTTTCTTTAAGAGTCAGCCCAAGATATCTCTTGAAAAAGGTGATTTCTCTTGTACTCAAACCAACTAATAAACAACTCTTCACAAGTTTGGGCCCATGAAAATTTGTGTTGTTCCATTGGAGCCACATGTATTCCTCTGATGTCCATTTCATGCATCTGGTACTTTAATAGACCAGATTTCAACTGTTGTAGCATGATTCAAGCTTTGATTGGATGCTCTGCAAATCATTGCACTTGCCCTAGCCTCACATCGGTCATATTTGTGATATATTTAGTCTATAGAGAATATTGTTTGGCATGCGACTCGACTACATCACTTAGGTCGATGAAGTTTCCCAGGTTTCCGAACTCAGGGAGTCCGATATCCTTCATTACCTTGTTGATTTTGCTTCAATGTTTCTTTTGAGTTCCTCGATGAGGTTACGAAGGAAACTTTGTTTAGTAGTCGGGAGGATATTTCCTACAATCGGGGTTGAGGTAGTTTAGAAATCACTTATCAGGAAACACATAGTAATATGCAAACAAAAACAGAGTAGACCGATGCGTACCTGTAAAGCTCGTTAGTCTTGATAGTTTAATACTTACATGATCCCAGTCACCCTTTTGAATGACCTGTAATGTACTTGTCCACATTGCCGCTCCTCTTCAGTTTGAATGAGTTACATTCGAGTGCCATAGCGTGGAAAATTAGGTACGATAGATATGATCGTCAAAACCATCATAGTGGCCGATTGACCCTTGGGGTTGGGAAAGGATGCCAGAGCTGAACGTGTTTTGAAAGTGCATGCACACTCCCAAAAGGTCAGATACTGTAATAAGGAAGTCGTTAAATGCCTCGGGTCGAGGCAAGTTGTTCCTCTGGAAGCCGTATCACCAAGTGTGTTAAATATCATTCACTAATAATGGAAGATGGGGATATTAAAGAGATTGAATGATCATACCATATATTCCCTACAACTCGGATCGACGGCATTTCACGCATTCTGGATTGCATCCGTCAAGCAATTGTGATGACTTAAATCTTCAAGACATCCTGTCTCAAGCATGAGTGTTCTTTGGCATGTTCTGTTTTGCTTCCTCGTTCTACTATAAATTCTAGATGCTCTATGGGGATTCTACGCATCATTTGAGTTTATTCATCGGTAGCAATGGTCTTGCCAGTTCAATTATAGAAAAAATCTTTGTCATAGTCTTTTATTCATCCGTAGACATCTACCCCAATACGTTTTCTCACTATGGGATCCCCTTTAAACAATGGATGGGGTTTGTGATCTAGCCTGAGTGCCAGGTTCGAGCCCCAATGTGCCTGGGAATCTTTCTTATTGGCATCGACTGTCTCTGAAGATTCAATAGAAGGTACCTACCTTTGCTCGGAAATGGTGTTAGCGTCTCAAGTGGAGGTGGGAGTGGAGAAAAATACCTCTAAAGGACATATGTTGGAGTTCATTCCCTCTCAGAAGAAGACATCATGGAGGAGGGGAAGGCCTAGAAAAAATAAGGAAATAGGAGGAGAAGGCCACCTCCCATATGAGCTGAATGCACACCCAGCCGCTGAAGAGTTTACAATGAACACTACCTGGACAGAGCCTATCGGGACTACCATTCGATGAAGCGGGAGACGAATGGCAAGGGAAAATACATCGAGTTCTCCCGTTGGAAGTCCCATCCAGCAGCTAGATCAGTCCTAACTCGCCATAGATGAACTTTATCAAGAAAATAGAGAATTGAAAAGACAGTTGGCAGTGAAGAACCAAAAGGTATCGACACTGCAGGGTCACAAAGGAAGCACAAATTGGCTCAAGAGATAGCTTTGGGAAGTGCAAGATATGATTGTGCATCTATGTGAAATGTAGAGGATGACGAGGAAGGGAAAAATGAAAACACTGCAATGCATGAGGAGTAGTCCGGGAGAAGGTCCATGTGTAGGAGATACATGATGGGCAGACTCTTGTTTTTCATTCTTCAAAGTGATGTTTTATAGTTTTATCTGTTTGTTGTGAGGTTTTTCACATTCTCAATGTAACTGGGGTGGTTAGTCAAAGCGTTGGCGGTGTTTATTTGTATGTAACTTGAGCTTGGCAGGAGCCTTAATATATGAGATTTCAAAAATGTTTTGCAGTTGAATGTATCGTGTTCCCTCTTTGTATGTAAATTTACCGTGTTTTTTATCTAAGCTTCTCATAAATTATATGATTTTGTATTTATCATTGTTCTCAGTTGCTTTGTAAGTTCGTTGATATTTTCCTTTAGAAAATTATGATGTCGATTGATGCTGACGTGGCGGTACTGACTAGAAATTATTAAAAATAAAATCCAGAACTTGGCTTGTGGGTAAGGATTGCACTTGGGCTTCATTCACATTGAACGCGCTAAAAGAGATAGATATTGCGACTACCGATGTCGGGATGGCGTTGGGGATCGACGTTCAAAAGTAAAATTAATGTGTAGTTTTCTTCGTGGGTTATCATCTTCGTAAATTCCCAACGCCGAAAATATTTCGGAAGTCGATGATTGGTGATATCACCTTTACCTCGCATGACACTTATTCTTTTAATATTCTGATGATCTTGAACGGATCGGTATTCAATAATATCTTTAGTGAAGCTTATTCGCGGAGACGAGAGACCTCCTTCTGTTGATGCCAGTGAAATTTGACACTCGACTATTTTGGTTTTCTCAAGCGATTTTCGTCACTTTTAATCTTTCCTGATGCCGAATTTCCTAAGCGTATTGGGAAAACTTTAGACTATCGATTCTTTAAGTAAATGTTAGTCCCTTTTATAGTTGATATGATTTTCACATGTTCAAGCAGACTTCAAATGACTCAACATGAAAACACAAATGATAAGCACATGCAGCAGTTTCATACTGAAGGACAATCAGACAGTGCGAAAGATCAAGTGGTACCCAAAAAGTAAAAATTTGACATAGACCTTTTTAGGGTGTGTTGATTTCTCAACAAATGGCAATTCACTGGGTGAAAGAAGAATCTTTGTTCTTTCTCCAAGGCTCAATTGATACAGAAGATGATGGAGAACCTTGATTGGTTTGGAAATCAGAAACTCTTTACCTTTTCATTTGAATTTCTTCGGTTGACGATTTCGGGTCTACCCATGGGGTTTTAACCATTTTTTCCTCCTTCATTCCTGTAACCTTGATTCATGCCCTTCTAGAGAAAAATCTAGCAAAGTATTCACTGGCATGAAGCCTTTAGTTACCTCTGATCACCTCCTATGGTGTTGCTCTGCTACCAACGAGCGTCCATAGCACCGACGGAGTCACCCCGACATCATATACCTTGCTCTATTTCCAGCGAGCATATATAGAACTGACGAAGATATCTTTATACCCTCTCCCACTGTTCACTTGTTTTTTATAGTTTAACTTTTATTTTGGCAAAATGCCCTAAGCGAGTGAGAGAGGATGACATCTGTTTTAATTTGCAAAGAGAGATGGTTAAGATGAATTCTTTTCTAGCTTAGCCTTCTGGGTTCATGTAGTCCTTTTTGGCTTTCCAACTTTCCCTCATGGTCTTACCAAACCACTAAGCAGACACTTCTAACATTTCTCCAAAGTTGTTCATTTGCGCAGGTTGGGTAGAGGACTCTTCAAAGAGACTGTAGGTTCCACGATGCTTCTTGTGTTGTTTGTGAGCGATGAGTTAGGAACAGAGTTCAATATGTTGCATGATTTGATGTTGACCATCGTCTTTCTAAACAAAACCTTGAAAAGTGCGGAAAACAAAACTGCAAAAAGAAAATAGAGAAAAATTGCAAAGATCTATCTAGAACCGAAATCATGAAAACAACATACAAACAAAAGAGATTATTATTATTATTATTATTATTTATTTATTTATTTATTTTTAATGAAATATTATTACTGGAAATATTGTTTTAGGTCTTGGCCATTGACTGGGAGGCCATCAAGTTCTCCCCTTAGATTCTGTAACCAATAAGTTCCTTCCCCAATCTTGTCAGCTACTAGGAAAGGTCCAAGGCACAGATTCTGAAACTTAGAATGCTTCCTTTTTGGTTCATTTTCTCTGTCCCACTTCAGGACTAGGTCTCCTACTTTGAAGTTCTTCTCTTTAGCCTTATGCTTATCGAACCATCTTTTCACTATCTGTTGGTGAGCTAAGATATTTGACTTAACCTTTTCTCTCTCTTCTTCCAGCATGAGCAAAGTGTTGATTCTTCGTTGTATGGCCGATGAAGTTTCCTTGCTAGAAACTTTGGTGCCTTTAGGAGTGTGGTAGAGGGAAATCTCTTTAGGCAACCAGGTTCACCTTAGATATTGGACCTGTTGGAAGAGATGGAAGATAGAGCCCATTCGGGAGGATGGATTCTTGCCTATAAAATAGAAAGTACAAGGAATTACCTATATCTTCCTTGGGTGTGACTCTATTGGCCCACAAAGCGTTATGGAGTAGATTATTCCAATTCCTTTTGTTATCTACAACCCTCTTTTTTAATATACTCACTAGGTTCTTGTTAGTTGATTCTGCCACTCTGTTTCCCTGGGGATAATAATTTGTCGAGTACCGAATTATGATTCCTTTCTCCAGAGAAAAATCTGCCAAAAGGGTGGAATAAAAATAAGCATCATTATCAAAGACTAGGATAGAAGGGATTCCAAACCTTGTGATTAGTTATTGTTCTATGAATTGAATTACTACCTTCTCGTTTATATGAGTTAGAGGGATGGCCTCTGCCCATTTTGTGAAATAATCGGTAGCAGTAAGAATGTACTTCTATTGTTTTGAAGAGTTGGGTGTAATTTATCCTATGATATCCAACCCCCATTGCTCAAAAGGCCTAGAGATAGTCATAGGTTGGAGTGGGACTGCTACTCTCTTCTCCCTCCCAATGCTCATTTGACACGTTTTACAGTTTCTAGCATAAGAATGAGCGTCCTTCAAGAAGGTGGGATAATAATAGTCGGCTCTTAGAATCTTATGAGCGGTGGTGTTTCCTACGAAATGTCCCCCGGCAGGGCCATCATGGAGCTCCTTCAGCACTTTGTCTACATATTCATGTCCGATACATCGTAATAGTACTCCGTCATAATTGATCTGGAAGAGTACCAAATTTATAAGGCAATATTGTGCAGATTTGAACCTGAGGGATCTCCTTTCCCTAGGGTTGAGGTTTTTCGGACAGGTCCCGTGGTGTCGGAGATAAGATAAATCCTTATACCAAGACTCTCATTCTGGGGATATGTATGATACTTCACCACACCATAGTGCCATTTCATTCTCCAATCTAGAATCTTCATTTACTTAGTCTTGGGCTTTGGCTGCATGCCTACATAAACCTTGTCCTTTTATTAGTTTGGCAGGTTTTATATCTAGATCAAATTCCTATACTACTTCCATATAGTTCCCTCTTATTTCCCCTATTTCTTACTGGGTAGACAAGTATTGGACTGCAGGGTGCGGCACAATCACTTTAGTGTGGTTCTTGAGGATGTAAGACCTGAAATGTTTTACTGCCTTATATATCGCATAGGCCTATTTGTCTATAGAAGGATAATTGAGCTCAACGCCTTGAACATTAGTACTCATGAATGACATTGGGGCCTCGTTGTTGTAATCATA
This sequence comes from Picea mariana, assembly GCA_032191745.1. NCBI lineage: Eukaryota > Viridiplantae > Streptophyta > Pinopsida > Pinales > Pinaceae > Picea > Picea mariana. The sequence continues at coordinate 5,867 of JASDQU010347050.1, forward strand.
ATTCTAAGTCAAAACTAGAGCTAACGATTGGTCGAAGGCGAAAGTATAGAGGAAGAAGTCTCTATTGAAATCAGGACTTCGCAACACCGGGGCCTGGGATATAACTTCTTTGATATTGCTGATAGCACCTTTTTGTTCATCATCAATCTTAAATTCGACATCCTTGTGAATCATCTTTTGTAAGGGTTTGATGATTTCCGTGAAATCGAGAGTGAATTTCTTCACAAAATTGATTTTCCCGAAAAACGACTGCATAGCTTTCCTATTATGGGGCAAGGGGAGTTGAGCTATAGCCTTAATCCTTTCTAGGTTTATGTGAATTCCTGCTTGAGATATAATGTGACCTAATAGATTACCTTCCTCGACACCGAAGATATTTTTCTTAGGTTTTAAGGATATACTGTATTTCCTACACCTTTCGAAAATCTGAGTTAATTGTTGGATGTGCTCTTATCTATTCTTTGAATACACTGTTACGTTGTCTAGATATAGTACCACACATTTATTGATTATTCCCTAGAAAGCTACATCCATGGCCCTTTGGAAGGTCTCTCCTATGTTAATTAACTCAAAATGAATGTGTTTATAAGTGAAGGTTCCCCACTTGGTTCGGAAGGTATTTTTTAAATGGTCTTCCTCTGAAACCAGAACTTGGTTGTAACCTGAGAAACCATCTAGTAAAGAGAAAATCTCCAAGGCAGACACGGTTTGCAGGAGTTGTTCCATCGGCGGGACCGGGTAATTGTCCTTTTTTGAAGATATGTTGAGGTTCCTAAAATCTACGCATAGGTAGATCTTTCCCGACTTTTTCCTCACCGGGAGAAGATTTGCTACCCATGTGGAATTCCTAACCTGGAAAATGATCTTGGCATCTAATTTTTTTTTTAATTCCTGATACATGAGAGGTTCCAGGGATGGGTGATACTTTCAGAGATTTTTTTGGAAAGGTTTCACTTCGGGTCTTAACGGGATAGTGTGTTGAATGATGCGGGTATCATACATTTTCAGATCTCGAAAGGACCATGCAAAGAGATCTTGGTGTTTTCTGAACAATTTGAGATAAGATTTCCTTTCCTCTTTGGATATAGTATTGTCGAGATTCACATTCTTTGGGTTTTCTGAGGTTCTGAGGTTTATAATTTCATGCAGGGGACAAGAGCTACCAGTCTTTATGTTTTTAGGCCCCTTAAATCGATATTTTAGATCAAACAGATTTTATAGATTAGCTATACCTTTCGAGATTGTGTGAGACTTTGATTTATAAATAGGTTTTCCTATCCTAGGACTGGTCTCTATTGATTTCTCTTGGAATACTTCATCGTCAATAGCCAAATATTTGAAATTGTCTTGGTTAGTCAGGAAGTTTACGATCTGTTCATCTCCTTCAAAGACTTTCTAATTAGAAATGTTATTAGGCACCGACAGTTTGTAGAGAAGTTCCACAGTGAATTGAGAGGCTTCATAATCTTCTAGAGGCGACAATGTGGAAGCAGCTGTGGCCAACGAGTCAACAAGAATATTCTTTTCTTTAGGGATCATTGTAATATTGAAGGCTTCAAAATTCTTTATTAACCTATGCACATCCTATTGATAGTTCCTTAGGTGATGAGAATTGCAATTTATAGTATTCCTTACTTGTCTATTGATAATTTCAGAATCCCTGAAAACCTTCAATTCTTGGATATTCAAGTTTATAGCTTTCTTTAATCCTTGTACTATAGATTCATATTCGACAATGTTGTTTGTACATTCAAATTCTAGCCTACAAGATAGGAAATGATGTTTTCCTTTAGGATCGATGAGGATGCACCCTGCTCCTAACCTTTCTTGTGATTTAGATCCATCACAGTATAGAGTCCAAATTTGTCGATGACAATCACTCCTTTTCTTTTCCTTATTAATTTTTTTCTCTCCTATCTTTTGTTCTTTAATCTCTAGCATAGGGTCCTGACAGAAGAGTGTGTCTTCTGTCGGTATCGATGAATTTTCTTGAAAAATCATTTCACAGTTTTGAGTGAGAGGGATATCAGACAAGAGAGGAGAAAAGTTTCCAAAGTGGGAATCATAGTAATAATTGCCCAACACGAGGAAATCTGTAGATGAGGGTTTTTTCGGGGTTCTTAAGTCAGTGACTGTATGTTTCAGATATTTCTCCCTATCGATTTTGATCATGTTCTTGTATCCTTGGAGTGGTAGCCAAAGATGTGCCCATTCTGTACTGAAGTATTCATTTATATTTTTAGACCAATCTTGACTTAGTAATAACCCATAGGGCTCTGAAATATCTACCATAATGATGTCAATCACTTTCAAAAACTTGGGGTGTGTCACTATTCTGATCATTACATCTTTCAGTTCTCCCATGACCTTGACCTAGGTTCTGTCTAGCTGTATGGCATGTTTATCACTCCTGAGAGGAACAACATTTAAATTTTTACAAATAGGCAAGGGCATAATGTTGGAAGATTCTCCAGAATATACCAAACAATTGTGAAGGTCTCTATTGAAGACTTCAAACATTAAGAGGAACGATGGGACAAAGGTTTTTCCTTCCTATCTTCTGAGCAGGTGTTCACGGTTGGTTTTCTCACCAGATATGTGGGGGATAGACTTCTTTCTTGACCATCACCTTTCGTCGGATTTTCTACTGAGTTCAGAGCTTGTAACATAAATTTCTTCTGCTAAGGAATCTTGCATATGTCCATAACTGATATACTAGCCTTTAACTTATTCAAATCTTCGACCACATTGTAATCCAGTTTGGGTGATTCTCAAGTATGGATTCTTATAGGTTTCTTACCAAGAGTGAAAGGTTTTTTTGGGGGATCAGAAGTTGCCTTACTTCTTGAGGTCTTGGTGGTAGCGATATCTTTCGACCCAGGTGGACCCTTACTGTGTGTCTGTATCACCAGAACTTCCATGGGTTGTTCCTGAGACTCAAATAGGTCGCCGAAAGGCATGATCAGGTAGGGATCCCATATCATCATGGTTGTATCTTGTGGTGGATCAATCTCTTCTTGGTCAACAATATTCATAGCTAAACTGCTTGTCTTTTCGGTCAGGGAGACTTCGTCTAGAAACCGATTGACCATTGTAAAGTCCTAATTTAACAAAGCCTAAAACAAATTGTAAATTTAAACAATTAAGATTATTTCAACGTATAAACAATAAGTAATTTCTTTATTCAGCATATAAGAAGCAGAAATTTAAATTTATGAACAACATGCTAATAATTCTAAATAACCATCACATGTTCATGAGAATGCGTACATAAAAATACCTCTGTCTGATGCTAAATTCCCGACCTCTGGTTGTCCTCTCTGCTGCTATGCCCAGACTCTGCTTGATGCTCTAACCAAACCCTGCCCAAAACTGACTAACCACCTAGCCAGCTAGGAGTAGCCTATCTAGATCCCTAGCTCCAGGATTCTGTGAGGATTTCTGGCCCCCGATCCCAAAAATCCTAGCAACTTGGTGCCCCTTGCAACTGTCCTCCCCAAACTCCAAACTAGAAAAATATCAATAACCAGGAAATACAGTCCTTCTCCCCCATAATTTCATAATCATCTCTCGTAAGCCTCTGCCCAGTCGTATCCCCCTCATTCACCGCCTCCTACCTTCCATTAATGCCACCCACCTTATCCCTCCATTTAATACCCTATCCCTCCATTTACTACCTTATCCCTCCATTTACTACCTTATCCCCTGTCATACGTAAAGTCTTATAATAAATAAATTAAAGTTATTAAGACTTGAATTCTTTATCCAAACCTTAAATGTGTTGATTAATCAATTATTAAACAATTAATAAATAATTAATTAATTAATTAATATTATTAATAAATAATCTTTATTTAACTAAAACACACTAGGATAGTTAATTATTTAATTAACTACTCTTGATAAACCCTATGCAACTATTTAACTAGGGATGTTACATACACCCATCCTTTAGGAAACTTCGTCCCGAAGTTAAGGTATTTTATGATACAAGGGAAAAGAAACATGGTTCACACATTCATAACAAATAACTATCATTCTTAGTAAGTAAGCCAAGAAAACTCATAAATACTAGTGTACATATACAAGAAAGGCATGTGTAGCTAGTACATACAAGTCTCGTGCATGTACTAATAATCAATAACAATCACCCTTATAGTAATTTATGTATGCATCCAATCCAATCAACAAGATTATTATTTTTATAAAAGACAATAAACCAATCAAATGTTTGCGAAATACTTTAGTTACAATTATCTTGTTCAACAATTTTATTTAGACAGCTATGGTTTAGTTACGTAATTATGAATATTCATATATACACATTTTCTTTTCAAAAGGAAAAACAATAAATTCTACCATAAGACAAATATCCATACACTCTCAACTATTTCTACTCATCCTTCCTCCCTAACTTACTTCCATATTCATTCCTATCCTTCCTCTGCTGGACTATATTGGAGCGTCAACTATATTAACCTAACTCCAAATAGAACCCATAAGCGAAAGTGTCACTATCTCGACCAAGCTTCCCTAGCAAGCAACTGACAGTCATCATCACACGTCTAGGGGAGCGTGAGCTAACACCGTCCTCCCATGACTTAAGGTTTCAGAGGATACATGGTAGGAAATGCCTCCACCCCTCCTAATAGGACTAGGGTCCACACCCTACAATGGAATATACAGTGGCACTATGTTGCTGGGAGTTTTGTCATCGTTTATTCGGTTTTGGGCAGTCTCACCTCCTGAAATCCTACATTGGTTTACATATCACAGCAATGTATCCAAACCGGTATAATTTCACATACAAAGATTCATACCATATTGTTTCTCGACCAGTGGTCATGTCATCCACTTTCATCATTATTATTCCTTGGCTATTTCATAGCCCATAACCTGCAGATTAGTCTGTAACACAAACTCATACATTTCTGTGCATTGTCATCATGTAATTGCATAAAATCATAATTTCAATTTGATATCCGCATACCAACAACTTTAACATCAATTTTTTCAAGTTAGAAACAGATCTCATAATATCCCATAATTCAATTAACAACACCCATTCATAAAATTATCATTTACATAACAGATTGCACCCTATTCAACATCATTCAAATAGCATTTAAATCTTCATAGGATTCTCATTCACACAATATGTCACATCATATCCATCATCATCAATAACATTTAAACATTCATAAAATTTACATTCTCACAATATATCACATCATATCCATCATTATCCAAATACATTTAACATTCATACAGATTCATACGTCTTAAAAGTTCAAGTGTATCATTTAATAGTTTCACTTGTGAATATAAAATAAAAGTGTGTAGGCCTCTGGTAATCCTTGCTGTCTATGCCAAAAGGTGGTGTTACATACACCCAACCTTCGAGAAACATATTCTCGAGGTGGTCAAAAAAGTGAGGGATAGTCTCGTCATAGTGTCTCAATGTCTTCCCAAGTAGCAGATCCTGGACTATACTTGTCCCATTGGACCTTAACTTGGTCTACCAGAAAGTTCCTGAGTTGTTGAACTCTACAGTTCAATATGCGTAACGGTTCTACCGTGAGAGTTCCCACATCCAATACCTGCAATTCCTTCCAATTTAGTTTATGTGATTCATCAGCTACATAATGACGTAAAATAGATACATGAAAAACGTTTTGAGTTTTATGCAAGTGGGGTGGCAGTACGAGACGATAAGCAACGGGTCCAATTTTCTCTTGGATTCTGAATGGTCCTATAAATCGAGGTGAAAACTTTGTCCTGTTCCCGAACCGTATGGTACTCTTATTAGGCTTGATATGAATGAAAACTTGGTCGCCCACTTCATAACTTCGATCGGTCCTTTGTGCATCCCCATAACTTTTATGTCTATCCTGTGCTTCCTTCAATCTCTTCCTAATTTGAATCACCTGTTCCTCCATCTCTTGAATCAATTCTAGCCCAACTGTTACTCAGTCTTCTAATCTTTCCCAACTCAATGGTGTTCTACATGGCCTTCCATACAGAACTTCGTAGGGTGGCATTCCGATGGAGCTATGAAAACTGTTATTGTAGGAAAACTCTACCAAAGGTAGGTACTTCTCCCAAAGGGTTTGATTATCCATGACGTACATCCTAAGCATGTCTTCCATGACTTGATTTACTCTCTCAGTTTGCCCATCTGTTTCAGGATGATAAGCTATGCTTAAGTTCAACTGGGTTCCCAATGCTAACTGCAAACTTGTCCAAAACCTAGAAGTGAATCTGGAGTCCCTATCTGAAATGATCTTCTTAGGTATCCTGTGAAGACAGATAACCTCACTTACAAACACATGTGCCACATAAGTGACATCATAAGTGTCTCTAACTGGAATAAAATGAGCACTCTTGGTTAACTTATCCACTACCACAAGAATGGCATTGTGTCTATGAGATGTGAGCGACAACCCCACTACAAAATCCATA
>JASDQU010347060.1:0-12365 GCA_032191745.1 Picea mariana
TATTTTATTTCATAATTATTGGCTGGAAATGGACTCATTATTTAGATTTGATGCTGAGTAGTTACTAAGGTATTGGAATGTACCAAACGATAAAAAATGAATTCTGTAGTAGTTATTGATTTCATAATAGATTACGGACTACAGTTAGCCTCTTATTTTTGTTAAGTAAATGGAATAAAATAAAATTGTTTGCATGAATACTTGAAGCCACGCACACCAATAACTGTGGTAGATTTCACCCTCCTACAAGCTATTTACAATATACAATGAGCCTCATTTAATGAGAATACCAATCCAGTTTTTTTTTAAAAGGTAAATATACTCCTTAATAAGGGGATATTAAGTGATATATATATATCGAACTGTGTAAATATATCATGAGCATATAGGTATAAATATATTGGGCATTCTATATGATATAATATGACGCTGGAATAGACTGACCTATTAAGGTATTCAAAAATACTAGACAAATATACATATAAACATCCACACAGGAATATAATTCAGTAAACTTATCCAAACCCCATTGCCGAAAACTGAACATATGTACTTCAGCATAGTAGTGTGGGTACTTTAGTAAGGACTCTGTGGTTTAGAGGCGCACCTATAGAATAACCTCTGTCATAGGTTTAGAGGCACATCTACAATAAAACTACTGTCGTAGGTACAATGCTACATGACATCTAGCATAAAGGAGTAAGGAAGCACCTAAAAGGAAAGTAAGCCCGAATCATTTATGGAAATCCTGATCCCTTTTAACCTTAGATAGTAAACATTTCTTTTCCCTTTCGATTTTATACAAGAAACCCCAAAAGAATATGGACAGAGTCCCACAAACTTAAGCTACACGAAACCATTGCTTACAGCCAACTCTTAAATCAAAATCATAAAAGGCGGAATAAGACTCAGGTCCTACTCCTACCAAACGACTAGTGTTATAACAAGAATGCAAGTGTAGAAAGCTTAAAATGAAATCTGAAAGTCATCACCCAATCTCGGTGCAAGAAAAGCCCTTATGCACAGATGTTTTATACTAGTTTTTCGGTAGTACTCCATTACTAGTCAAATCTGTTTGAGAAGAGACCATGTACGTAATAATGAGACTTATTTTCTGGAACATAACTAGAGATTTCAATTATGTAATAACAAATTATTTCGGAATTTCCAAGGAAAACGTTTGAAAAGAGACATACGAAATCCTTTCACACATGAATTAATACTCAAGGCATAAATATCAAAATGTTAAATAGTACAACTCTCTGTCTATCACAAGTCCAACCAGGTGCAAGCTTGGCTTAAATGATCTTCGCACCAGAATGTATATATACAAAAATTAGGGGCGTACCCCGTATCAACTGAATATAGAACTTGGAACAAATAACTTCAAACATTAGGGATGAGACAAATCCTTGACCATCGTTGCTTATAAACTCATAATAGACGGAAGGGCACTGTATTGAAACCCGAATACCTCTTGAAGGAGTGATAAGGGAATCCCCATGCTTCGGCGTGAACGCACCTACACAAAATGTTGTGGAGCATTATGATGTATTCAACAGGAAAAGAATGATGATTTAATTACAGAACAGAATTTAGAAAAAAGTTCAGTGAATACTTAACTGAAAGGGTTCTCTTGCTGACTGCCATCACACTGTCCCGTGCGCCTCCTAGAATGAGAAGGGAGGAGGAGTCTGTGTCACCGTAATGGGTAACCTCGCACATTAAGGGGCCCATCAGTAGTGAAGGATACCAGTCTCAATCAAAACACTACATAAAAAGAATTTGCGTATAATGACCATAAAATGATATTAAACGTAAAATTAATATGACTTTTCAAATATGAGCAGGAAAGATTAAATGACCCCAGCCATGAGAACGCTGCTACAATCATTATATTGCACTAGTGAAGTTAACATAGAAAACCTCTCAAGTTCAACAGTAGGCCGACAGGTCTGTTACACACCCGAGTAAGGGAAGATTGGACTTAACACTCACCAAAGAAAAACGATCGGGAACCGGGACTTTACCGAAGGTTCAAACAAGAAATATAGCATAGTCCGAATGCACTCTTTTAACAAACAATCGTAGTAAGCCCCTCCAAGGAAGGAGAATAACTCGATCGATGGAAAGACTAGTACAGAGGAGGGGTTAAACCATGAAGAGCTAAACGTGGCCAGGGTATCATCTACCCTTTCACACTGAATTCAAAGATTACTACCGAAATACAGACTGAGATCAGGAGCAAGCAGAGTCCTACCAAACAAGTTAAAGAAAAAAGAGATAGTCAAGGGTAAACTTACCCACGCGCAGATTTGTTGTCGAGAAGTTCCACCCAAGGTCTTCACCCATCCGGTACAGGGGTCGAATCCTAAACTTATATCCATGAGGCTAAAGCCAAACAAATAATGGTCTGAGACGTTCTCATCTCCTTCACTAAACCAAAACTGGAATGCAAACGAAAATGGACTGAGACATGTTTTCCTTCCACACGAAACCAAAACCAAAATGAAAGTGAAACTGCGGGAGTAACCTTTCTCAATGAGTAAAGGGGATGGGGTCTTTGTACCTGAGCCATGTGATTATAGGGTATGTGTCGACTTGTCATTAGGGCACGCTAGTCAAGCTTTGATCGCACAAACATTTTCCATGTCCTTAAATGTTACAGATAGGCCTTTAAGGCACGAGGGTTCCAGCCTGTATCGATGGTTCAGAGTATTAATGGTGAGGTAACCGAATGGATGACTTGCTACAACGATTATGTTAAACCCAACGAATTTTGCATTAACCACCCGAGGCAAATAGCCCTTGTCATTACCTAATGAGTAAGTTGTGTGAACACGATTATAACCATAGATTCACAAGTTAACCACTGTGTAATTTATTTTCGAGGTGCAAGTTTAATGTTTGAATTTGTTTGAAACCAATTAAAATTTTGTTTCTGAATAATGTTAACCTCCTCATAGATCCTTTATAGATATCAGAATTGGCATCATAAGGGCATACCTTGTTTAACCCTCACATTAGTATGAAAGAGACTCAAGGAATTTGCATCTCCTTAATATAAGGTGGCTTTGGAAAAACAAAACAATACATAACAATAAGTTGCAATGAAATATGATATCCCTAGCTAAGAACTTATGAGCACATGTAATCTCACTACCAAAATAGGAAGCAATGACTTTATATTAATTTAGGATAAGAGGAGTAAAGGGCAATAAGACTGTTGTACATGTACCTAAGAATTTTTTCTTTATGTGAATTTTGAGGTTCATTACATATGGTATCAGAGAAAAAAGGTCACAATACTAGAACTAAATAGGGCCCCAATATAACATAGATCATGACGTAACAAACCGACTTAATCATTCATTATTATTGTGCATCAACCATATATTAAATAAATATATACTAATCATGCATAAACATAACATACATAGATAATCACATCAACAAACACATTAGACACATGATTTTAACATGGTTCACCCAATCCTTGGGCTACGTCCAAAAAAAATGGCTTCTTATATTAGTCTTCATAGAAAAATCATCTCAGGCCCACACACTGCACTTACAAAAGGTACAACATATTATAATTCCCCAACCTGCCTAGCCGCTCTGCAATGTGATCCTACCTGTGCAAATTCTGAACTATGCTCATATCCATGAAATATCTCCCTCAAAACCTCAAGCATGAACTCTATTCATCAATCATGAGAAACCTAATCTCTTGTTCTCAACAACCTAATATTCTGCGACCATTTGCGTATTCATACATAGAAGTAAGGCTAAAAACCATAATGGTTCATAACAAATTATCGCCAAAACCCTAACGGGTCATAACCATTTTTCCTACTTTTGCGTTGATCTGCTACTTTTCCTTCTTTTGCGTCAATTCACTTCTTTTTCTACTTTTTCATCGATCTACTATTTTTCATGCTTTTGCATTGATCTACTTCTTTTCCTTCTTTTGCACCACATAATACACCCTTTCCACACACTATGCTCCCACCTTTTACTCTTTCATATGCTATGGCGCAACTCCCAAAAATTAGTTTGTTAAGCCCGAATATTGGCTCATTACCCCTTAATTGGGGCATATTACATTAATAATGTTATTTTATTTATGTCATCTTTATTCCATTAGTTGTAATTATACCTCCTAGTGTCCTATATATACCAAGAATACATTTTCATTTGGAATCATCTTGTACTTGAACATTTATTTGGGTTAAAAGGAGGTTTCCCCCTCGAAGAGGCTTATTATTTGAAATTATCTCTTTTTCAAGGCGTTGAGTACTTATTCTGAGTTTTTTCTATGTTATATTGATATTTGGTTCTTAACATATGGTATCAGAGCTCAAGGTCTTAGGGTTTCACTGCTACATCTGAGACACCTTGGAATTTTAGCTATAACCTATTTTCTACAATGTTTCAGAAGGAACGACTTGGAGGATAGTTATCAGACAAATCAAGGTACGTTGGGTTAAAATTTCAACTCCTGAGGCCTTATACTTTCAGAGATACATCATATTCAAGATAGGGTTCTGGAATCATCCTGAACTGAGTCATTGCGGAATTTTCTCTATAAAAATTTTTCTGTAACTTTTCAGACCCTGAAATCCAGAGGATATTCACAAAACTTAGTAAGGTATATGTGGTAAAAATTTTCTCTTATGGGTCATCTTACATTTGTAGATCCAACCTGTGGAAGATAGGGTATCTGACTAATCCTATTGACTAGTCTCAAGAAGGTGTTGTTGGCCCTCGACCAAGTTTTGAGGAATACTTGGTCATAGTTGACCGTTTGGTACTTTGACTGTCTGTCGAAGAAGGAATTCATAGTGAAGTGGAGATCACGGGATCTTGCCACCTTTTGTGGAACCTTTTTGGTTTTTTGGGGGAATATTGTAACGGGAAAGGGATGTCGGTCCTTGTTTAGGCCTTTTTCTACATGTAAATAGAGGTCTAGGCCATGTAAGAAAAGAGGCCCTATATAGTCAATGGCTTAGTGCATAAGTTGGATCTATGTGATCAGAATTCTGTGTGATTGTAAGAGATCTATGCATGTTGTAATAAGTGTTGAGTGCACAGAGTGTGAGAAGGCTTAGTGCTTGGATCTACCCAGGGAAAGAGGATCCAGTGAGCTGCGCAGATCTCTTGTCCTATGCGAGGTAGGATCTTGAAGGCTTAGTGCTAGTAGCAGGATCTATGTGATCAAGTATCGTAAGGCTCTATGCATTTTGTATAAGACTTGCGGAGCTGAGTGCAAGTCTCTGCGAGAGACTGTAGAAGGCTTTGTGCTGAGTGCAAGCAAGAGGGATCTAGCGAGATGCACAGATCCATTGTCCCGTGAGAAGTAAGGGTCATTGGAGCTCTGTGTTGTAACTTCTTGACCAAGATAATATAAAGAAGACTTTGTGGATGTAGCCCAGGGTGGGGGTGAACCACGGTAACTCTGTGTATTGTGTTGATGTGCTTGTCTCTCTCTTGCTAAGTGCTCTGATATGTTTAGATGGACCTATTGATGATTTTTGCTTATGAGATATGAATGCATGCTAGATATGATACATAAGATGCTAAGTTCTTAATCTATTGAGTATAACCTGTTTATCATTGCTAAGTGCTAGATTTGAGTAATTACTGCGGTGCTCTATGCTTTCTGCGAAGTGTATTAATGAATGTATGTTAGGAAATAATTGATGCTAAGTGCGTTGTAAGCAAGATAATCACAGATCTGTGTCCAAGCTAAGGTTGTAAACACTTGAGTCATGCAACCACCCCTGCCTCTACCTCAGGTGAGACTTCATCTGCTTTGTAGGTGTTGCCGAAAGGGCTGGTAGTTAGGGATTTGTTGGTGCGCTCTTGAGCGTTGAACCCTGGGTCTGCCCCTGTGCCAACAAATGGTTCTATTTCCAGGACCTGGAACTGTGATTGCTGGGAACTAAAGAAGAAGAAGATTTGTGTGAAATAATCTCTATGTGTAGATCTGTTGCCCTAGTGCGCAATTTTTTGTTTGACCCGTGAAGCTTTGTGACAAGAAAGGAAGGTTAGATCTGAAGAAGAGAGGTCAGATATTAAGAAAAATAAGTCAAATATGTGAAGAAATAGGTCATATATGTAAGAAAAAGGTAAGATCTTTAAGCTTTGTTCTTTGATAAAGGTAAGAATAGTTAAAAGTATTAGATCTGGAAGCTTTGTGCTCTGTAGAAGTAAGATAAGTGAATTTTTTTGTTTCTAAAGCATGGATCTAGGTATGTTTGATAGATTCTATTATAGATTCAAAACTAGGGCATTGATAGATGAAACAAAGTTTGATATAAATAGATCTGATAAGTATAGTGATAGATATGTTATACGTATGCATAGAAAGAATTTTGGGAATAACCAATGGATGCAGGATCCTAGAAAGAAATTTTTGCAGGATAACCGTTATGATCCTAGCACACAGTACATGAAAAGTTGGGGATCATTGAAGAGAAAGAGAGGATTAACTCTTTGTTACAATTGCAGAAGGCCCAGACATCTTCCTAAGAAATGCCCTAGGTGAAGACCCAATTTTCTTTGTTGTAAGGCTATGGACCATGAAGTACTAGATTGCCCTAGAATGATTGCTAGACTTGAAAAGTTGAATATAGAGAAAGAAGGAGATCAAGAGACTCAAATTATAGAGGAACCCCAGAAAGAATCAGAAAAAGTATTGATGAAAATGCGAGAAACCCTTAATGATCACAGAGACCTCAGCTTATTAGAAATCTTCAAGAAGAAAGAACATATCAAAGTGAGAATAGGAGACTTCGACATTGACTGTGTTTTGAATGAAGAAACACCGGTGAACATTATGACCCCTTCATTAGGAGGAATATGGTTATTCAGAGGAAAGATGGTAAACCTATGTGGAAAGCTCACTCAGATATCTATGAATTCTCATGGAGCTTCGAGAGAAGAAGATTTTGAGATTGTTAAGTTCATGGAGGACAATGCCCTGTTTACTATGTTACTTGGTAAACCTTGGATTGAGAAAGATCAAGCCAGAAAAAAGTAAGCAGAAAAGGACCTAGAACAACAGAGACAAGAATTAAGAGACTTCATTACTAGAAGGATCGCGCAGTTGATTGAAGAACAGGAGAATAGATCAAGGGTTCTTGACCCTAGGAACTTGGATGACAAAGTTGACAGAACACTAGAAGAACCACAAAGGAACGAAAAATATGTTGGACAAGTAATACCCGTGGATCTGAAGAAAGAATCTCAACACTGCGAAGTTACCATGCCAAGAGAAGAAAACAATCAGAATGAAAAAAGGATGACCAAGATGAAGCTCACTGGGAAGAAGGCTAGAAAACTCATGAAGAATAAAGCGAAGTTGGAGAAATTATAGAATGATCCAGAAGAAACCTCGCAAAAGGAAAACATGTAGAATTTGAGCTTCGTCGGGATAGCAGAACATCGACATATGGCACTTCACCATGTAGAAGTAATATAACCATTAGAAGATGAGATACCTATTCTATTGATGGACCAAACGGCTCGGAAGAAAGTTATGACCTGTTACTTGATCGTTAGACTATGCCATAATGGAAAGATCAAGATTTAATGGACCCTCCTATCCATTGCAAGCAGTCTGTTACATCTTTACTTACTTATTCCATCGCGTAATGCCCGGAACACACTTTTTCCAATTGAGAACTTGAGCTCATAGAATACCCACATTATGGAATAGTTTCTACCCCGCCTTGCTCTCTACTCCATTATGGTACCTTCATCCCATTGACAACCTGAGAAAGTTCCCATTGACAACTTGAGAAAGTGATCCTGAGCTTATATGTTCGATGAGATTAGCACAACAGAAGAATCGGTGAGAGAAGTACTTGCTAGCTTAAGAACTGAAAGAGTTATGTCGGAAAGAGGAATGTATATCAAAGTCCAAGCCTCGTCATCAAGAGGAGTAGCAACTTCTCCATCCATTGCTCGAGCTGGACCATCCTGACAGACCACTGAGAAACGTACTAAACATAGAGATGACATTGTGAACGCCAAACTGATCCTGAGCATCTTGCCCTCTTACATACCTCCTCTGAAAGGTGAAATCAACCGTGACAGTGTGCCCCAAGATTATGACTATCCTATGATCACTGCATACCTACCGAAGGGTGTGCATGAAGTTCGCACTAAGCAGACCAAGCTTGCAGCATTGAAGTTTTGTGACTTCAACCTTGGTGACCAAAAAGCCTACAGTATGCTTTCCCCACACAAGTATCTGATGATGACAAAGGGGAAGAATTCCAAGATCGTCCATCAACAATGGACGATGAACCTCGCACAGTCCACCTTACTTAATGTAATGAAGATTCCACACATTGGTAGGCACTAGGAGGTGAATTCTTGTGTAAAATTGCTACTGGCGATCTACCATGGAGGATATCTCTGGTTGAACTAGCGTATAACAATTGATCCAACGTTGATCAATCAAATCACCAGGCTAAGCATGCAGGGCCCTGACCCACAAGACTATTACCCTAGAAAGACTGTGGATCACGCTCTTTCACAGAAGATTAAAGATGCCTATGGAAATGTTGAAAAAGGTGTGTGAGGTTACAAGGTAACCTCTATTGACAGTGGCGCAGTGTGCCTCGCTTGTCAAATGATCGCAGGAAAGTTAGTATGCAAGAACAAACTGACGAAAGTATCTGGGTTTGTAGTTGATCTCGCAGAAAAATGCGTAGAAGGAGTCCAAATGAACTGGTCGAAGTACTTAGCAGATCAAATCGAATTGGATTGTAGAGAAGTGCAAGACCAAGGATATGAGTTCCACTTCAGCTGACTTCTCATCCTGATCACCTTCATAGCATGGGAGATGCCAGAGGATGTCGTTTTTCCTGAAACCCTACCATTTGAACCATTGGCTGCGAAGTTCAGTACATTATGGTACATGACAGATATGAACAGGCAGTCGAATACCCTATTTCACAGATACTACATCCAGTTGAAGACCGTGATACAAGCCACACCTCACATTACTCTGAACACACTCCACAGATTCAGACCCTTAATGAAGTTCAACGCAGACCGCCACTTCATATACCTAACTCCATGCACTGATGAGCACCAAGAACAACTAAAGTCCTATTATAAACTGACAGAAGAAGACCTTGAAGAGATCACCAAGGAATGGTTGGTGGACCTCCTCATTGCAGTAGATCCAACAGATATTTCATATATCAGTAGCCTAGAAGCTGTGCAGGACACACCTGGGCCCAGTAAGACAAAGAAGACAAAGCAGACGAATAAAACTGAAGAGGTTCAAGATTTGGATAGTCACTCTGTAAGGACATCTTTTGTCACACTAGATGAAGAAGGTAACGACGAAGGCCTAGAAGAAGTTGAACAACAACTAGAAGATGAAGTCAAAGTTCTAAAGAAAATAAAAGGGTCACCTTCGAAGTCTTCCGTTAAGAAGAAATCCAAAGCGACCGTGAACAAGATGAAGACCATGCTCAATATAGATGACTTCAACTTTCTCCTCGTGACTTTTAATGAAGCTATAGAAGAGATCACAAAAAAACATGAGTCCAAGCAAGAAACGATATACAACATAATTGAAACTGAGCTCCGAGGAGTGCAACAATCACTTCAGTCTAGCCGCGCAACACCTATGATGCCTCTGCTAGAAGGAACAATAGAAGAGGGAGATGAATCAGTTCAACTCCGTAAGATCACCGACATAGTTGAAGTTCATCTTCAGAACACAGAAGAAGAAATAGTGCAGGTTACACAGGCCCTACAGAAAGCATAAGAGGAAATCATAGAGCAACGCTGCAAGAGAAGGATGCCATCCTAGAGAAATTTGAAGAAGAAAGAGCGAAAATCCAGAAAGAAAAGGAGAAGTTGCTCACGAAGAAGATCGGGATTGAAGAAGCATTCAACATAGCATTTCACTCTGTGACTGGCTTAGAACAGAAGGCAAAAGAACCCATAGAACGCCAAGTAATGAAGCTTGTTGAATTCATTCAACAACTGCAACAAAGAGTAGTATAATTAGAGCTCCAAGCTATACCGATTACTCCACAAGAAGAACGTGACCAAAGAGAAGTGAATACCCGAAGTACAGTGGAAAGGATTAAGGAACTCACTGAAGAATGTAAGCAATTAAGTAGTAGAAGTGCACAGATACTTGAGAACCTATCCGAGAACCATGAATTGCATAAATTGGAGTCACAGCTCCAGGAGGTGAAGTACCAAGACAAGATGTTATAGGTACAGCTGAAGGCCCTACTGACCATAGAGAAAATGAAGAGGTCCCACGAAAAATGTGTCGTGCAACAACAAATTCATATGATCCAGAGCAAGGTCATGGAAGTGACGCAGCAACTTCAACCTTTGCAGGATAGGGCATGTCAACTATTCTTAGAGATTGAGAACCAAGGGACAGACCTGGAACAGGTTGTGAACACAACAGAGCAACGCTTAGAAGGACCAGTTAGTAATGCACTCATTTAGGAGTTTTATGAGCAAGAAGCAGTAGCAAAGAAATAGGTCAAAGCAGCTCGAGCGAAGCTCGAGGCCTTTGAGGCAAAGTTACCCAGAGAAGAGTGACTCGGGACAAGTCACAGGTGAGTGTTGGGGGCCTATTGGCCCTCGACCAAGTTTTGAGGAATACTTGGTCATAGTTGACCATTTGGTACTTTGAATGCCTATCAAAGACAGAGTGCATAGTAAAGCGGAGATCACGGGATCTCGCCACCTTTTGTGGAACCTTTTTGATTTTTTTTGGGAATATTGTAATGGGAAAGGGATGTCGGCCCTTGTTTAGGCCTTTTTCTATGTATAAATAAAGGTCTAGGACATGTAAGAAAAGATGCCCTATCTAGTCAATGTCTTAGTGCATAAGTTGGATCTATGTGATCAGAAGTTTGTTTGACTGTAAGAGCTCTATGCATATTGTAATAAGTGTTGAGTGCACAGAGTGTGAGAAGGATTAGTGCTTGGATCTACCCAGGAAAAGAGGATCTAGCGAGCTATGAATATCTCTTGTCCTATGCAGGGTAGGATCTTGAAGGCTTAGTTCTATTAGCGGTATCTATGTGATCAAGTATCGTAAGGCTCTGTGCATTTTGTGTAAGACTTGCGGAGCTGAGTGCAAGTCTCTGCGAGAGACTGTAGAAGGCTTTGTGCTAAGTGCAAGTAAGAGAGATCTAGTGAACTGTACAGATCCTTTGTCCTATGCGAAGTAAGGGTCATTGAAGCTCTGTGTTGTAACTGCTTGACCAAGATAATATAAATAAGACTTTGTGGACGTAGCCCCAGGGTGGGGGTGAACCATGGTAACTCTAGGTATTCTGTTAATGTGCTTGTCTCTCTCTTACTAAGTTCTTTGATATGTTTAGATAGATCTATTTATGCTTTGTGCTTATGAGATATGAATGCATGATAGATATGATACATACTATGCTAAGTGCTTAATCTATTGAGTATAACCTGTTTATCATTGCTAAGTGCTAGATCTGAGTAATTACTGTGGTGCTCTGTGCTTTCTGCGAAGTGTATTAATGAATGTATGTTAGGAAATAACCGATGTTAAGTGTGTTGTGAGAAAGATAATAACAGATGTGTGTCCCAGCTAAGGTTGCAGACACCTGAGTCCTGCAACCACCCCTGCCTCTACCTCGGGTGAGACTTCATCTGCTTCATAGGTTTTGCCGAAAGGGCTGGTAGTTAGGGCTTCGTTGGTGCGCTCTTGAGCGTTGAACCATGGTTATGTCCCTGTGCCAATAGGTGTTCCAGGTAAAACAATCATAACCTATTCCTAGAGTATCCAAATTGAGTGAGACTGGTTTCATTGGATAGTGAACAGTCTGTAGTATTTTTGGTACACGTTTCAGAATTTTATATCTATTATTTTGTGCAAGGAATGCTATACAAGTGAGGTCTCTTGGAAAGGCCAAAAATCAGCAAGTTGTGGGGAAGTTACCATAAATTCCACTTGGCACATCCAATTTTGATCAGACCTGTGCAATTGCAGAGAAGAAATATCAAAGAACTACATAAAAGAAAGTTTCATACCCAGAAGGGTCGAAACTTTGGAGATACAACAGAAGAAAGATTGTCTAGCAGAACCACCTCAAAATCAAGGTTCAAAAGTGATATACTTGGCCAATATGCCACCCAAAAAGGGAACTTCTACACCAAATAAACCTCCAGACAATCCTACTTGGACTCTTGATGAAGGTGAAGAAATGCATAGGGACATAAATGATTTACAAAAGAAGATAGTAACAAAATATGAACTACAAGAGATAGAAGCTAAGATGGAGGCAAAGATGGATGGTTTAAAAGAGGATATCATGGAAGTATTGAAACATTTC